>JAQGAD010002623.1:0-12825 GCA_034696625.1 Isotomurus palustris
TTCCTCGTGAGACGGGATGATTCAACCAACTCCATAAGTAGTGTAACATAATTGTCCGTCGAATTAGTTCAGTGTTTTGACTTTCACCTTCACTCTTTTTTCGAAAGTGACGAGTAGAAGTCCTGCTGCTCAGTGTGACTTTTAGTTCTTCAAGACTTTTTCCAAAATGAAACCGATCATTTTATGTACTTTTCTAGTTTTAGCTTCAGTTTTTGGACTGTCGTATTCACTGACGAAATCTTGTCCCCCGCTACAACCTGCAGATGTAAGTTGGTTCATTTTTATAAAAAACATATTTTGAGGAATTTTCATTGGGAATTTCGAAAATTCAGGGGATTTAATTTTGAATGCAGGGAATGTTCATCGCTTGTAAAGATAAATCCAACACAGTGGTGGATTGCGCATCACCCAACGCTACAATTTCGAAAGGAACTGTTGCTAAATACGGATGTATATATTCAACTGGAAATGAAACTGCGACTTCCACGTTGAAATGCAAGTGTCGAGGGAAATGGGTCGGCCTTGCAGAGTTTAACGAATACGCCAACAATACTTGCCACGCTAGCCCATTGAAAATCGAAGGTACGTTAAATTAATTAACACTTTATATTCAAAGGGCACGCACTTGGAAGTTGCTTACTATAAAGATTAATTTAATTTCGCAAGGTCAAGTTGGTCGAGCTAATGATTCGAGTCCGGAAGATCAGGCTGAGTCACCCGACACGACGGTCAGTAAATGAGCATGTGTAATTTTTTTGTTCGCACAAGATGAGCTAAGGTTGTTTTCGCATGTGATTTATTATCACGTCAGTTTACGACTGCTCTATTTTTCTTATGCTAATTGAATGGGGAGCTCAAGGACTGTATGGGAGATTTTATTCCCGAAACTAATGGATTTATGAAAATTAGGGAGGAGGTGATGAGATGAAATGTTAAGTGATGCGTAGTATTATTTGTCTGAAGGTTGCACAGTCCAATGGGACTTTGAGTGGAGAGACAAACTCCACCGGAAGTGGGAATGGAACTGAACAAAGATCATCTTCTGATTCCAACACTACGGCTCCTGCGTCTACAAATGGAAATGATGTAATTCTAATTAGTGCAAAACCTATTCGATTTCTAGAAAATTAATAATGTTATTTATGCAGACAACGGCTTCGAGTGGTTTGCTGACGCCTGCAGGAAACACGAACGCAACTTCTAATTCCACGGATGGAGTTTCGCAGGTAATTAAAAAAACACACCAGATTGGAAGTTTTCTCGTTTCATGACTAATGACAAGTCGCTTTGTGATTCAAAGGAGATTAGCAGCGCTGGAGCTACTGAACCTTCGGTAGAAGCCACAAATGGAACGACAGTATCAGCAGGATCTCAGTCTGGAAATGATACGTCGGAGGAACCCAAACCAGAGAATTTGATGGGAGGATCTACGAATTCTATCAGAGATGGAAAGTCTCTCGATGCAACAAATTCAACATCAAGTGACAATTCAACAGTAACTGCTGGTACAAAAGAATCCTCACATCCTTTTTCAGTTACTCAGCCAGCATCTTCAAATTCTTCTAATTCAACAGAAGCTTCTGATCTCTTTTCAGCTACTTCCTCCGATAATGCAACCTCTTCGGACACGTCTATTCCTGCTGCAGACTCAGCCTCAATGAATTTGACAACTGATGCTAGTTCTGCTAATTCTACAACTGATGGAAGTACTTCGAATTCGACAGCTGACGCCAGCCCCGCGAATTCGACAGCTGACGCCAGCCTCGCGAATTCGACAGCTGATGCCACACCTTCAAATTCGACAGCCGATGGCGGTTCCTTAAACTCGACAGCTAGTACTTCAACAACTGATGCCAGTGCTTCAAATTCGACGACTGATGGCAGTTCCTCAAATTCGACAACTGATGGCAGTTCCTCAAATTCGACGACTGATGGCAGTTCCTCAAATTCGACAACTGATGGCAGTTCCTCAAATTCGACAACTGATGGCAATTCCTCTAATTTGACGACTGATGGCAGTTCCTCAAATTCGACAACTGATGGCAATTCCTCAAATTTGACGACTGATGGCAGTCCCTCGAATTCGACAGCTAACCCCAGCCCTTCTAATTCGACAGCTGACGCCACTCCTTCAAATTCGACAGCCGATGTCAGCTCTTCAAACTCGACTGCTAGTACTTCAACAACTGATGCTAGTCCTTCAAATTCAATAACTGATGCTAGTCCTTCAAATTCGACGACTGACGCCAGTCCTTCAAATTCGACAACTGATGCCAGTCCTTCAAATTCGACAACGGATGCTACCCTTTCGAATTCGACAACTGATGCTAGTCCTTCAAATTCGACAGCCGATGGCAGTCCTTCAAATTCAACGACGCCATCCCACGCTAAAAGCGATGAGGGTACGACCATTCCTCCGGACAATACGAATGCAACCAACTCATCTGCATCTTCGAATGGAAGGAGTCTGTCACAAGACACCGCAAATTCTTCTACCGAAGCACCCGACTCTGCCAACGGCACAACAAATGATTCGATGTCTTCCATGATTCCGGACACTTCTGTGACCACAATAAGTTCCCTTTCGTCAAATTCCTCTCCAAGTGACAACTCCACTGCAAAGTCAGGTGAAGCAGGAATGACCTCCACATCTCCAAGCTCCTCCGACACGAATGACACCAGCTCAACTCCCTCGACAGCTTCTGCATCAGATGCAAATAATGCGACCACGTCAAACTCAACTGCTTCTTCAACTGATTCGCCATCTCTGACTACTTCCTCCGACAACTCCAGTTCTGCTCTCAACGACACTTCTTCATCTTCACCTGCTCCCGACGCTTCAAACAATTCATCCACAAGCAGCGAGGTGACCACAACCACTCCGTCCTCCACAAACCAAACCTCTTCCGCATCAAATGTACCGGACAGCAGCAACACGTCTCCATCCCCAACCTCCGACTCCACTCCTGGAACATCACTCAACGATACGTCCTCTTCATCCCCTTCCAACTCTTCTGACAGTACGACAACTCCATCGTCCCAGTCGCCAGAAGGCAGCTCTTCCATCTCACCCAGTGACACTGCTGCGTCTTCTTCGGCTACTTCTCTCGAAGATAACACAACCACAAGTTCGAGTGACAGCGATCGACAATCGAAAGACATAAAGGGATTCGAACCACAAAATGAAACTCTGACAACGACTCCATCCTCTTCGTCGGATTCCACGCCCATGTCGAATAGCTCTGACTCTTCGTCAAGCGCCGTAACGACAACAACTGACTCTTCTGTCTCCACAAGCCCCTCTGCGACTTCCGGAGCGGCGTTGTCCGTCCAGAACTCCACAGCAAATGGAGCTGCCAACAGTTCAGATGCATCTGGAAGTTCAGATACTTCGACCACAAGTACAGCTTCTCCAGCGTCATCAACCAGCAATGGCACAAATAGTTCATCCACTTCTTCGTCCCCTGCAAACTCTTCGAGCGATGGAAATGCTACCAGTTCATCTACTCCGTCAACGGACTCATCCAGCAGTGCACCTGCAAATGACACAAATTCGTCTTCAATGGATTCCACCACTCCGATTTCTGTGCGAGCTCCAGAGTTAATCACAGCGACGAATGCTTCACAACCTCAGTCTACTCCAACAGACAATTCTAACTTCACAGGTACTGCTCACAGAACCTCCATGCTTTATTAAAAGTCATTATATTACACAAAGATTTATACGCAGCGTAAAAGACCTAAATAGACTCATCGGCAACTTAAGCTATCTTACTATATTTCATTTCTAGAATTCCAACAGCGAGGTTTGGAGCTGCACAACAAACTCCGCAGAAATCACAAATCTCAGCCAATGACGCTCAGTAAAACTGTAAGTAATGAAGTGGTTACGCAAATGATACAACTTTAGAGTTGCATATTTTTTTAATGCGATATCAAGATGATTTTTTAAATCTATTGATTTGTGTCCAATCTACAGCTGAACGATGCAGCTCAAGAATGGGCGGACACACTAGTGAAGAGGCCAAAGCTCGAAACAGACTCGAGAAAGCGATCTTATGCTGAGAACCTATTTGGAATATCTGGAGATTCTTCTGTGACACCCGATGACGCTGTAGAGAGTGCAGTTAAGGCTTGGTATGCAAGTTCCACAGGATTCAACGTTTCTTCGCCTAAACCAACTGGTAAGGAAGTTTGTGTGAGGAGACCAGAGGAAATTGAACGATATTCTATAAAACTGCATTGATTTTTTTATCTGTAGGATTCACTCAGATCGTGTGGAACGCCACGAAGGAACTTGGAATCGGATTTGCGAAAGAAAAGGACCGTTCAGTGGTAGTAGCGACTTATGCACCACGAGGCAATGTGATTGCAGTAGGGAAAAACGGCACAGACAAATTCTACTTCTTCAAGCAAAACGTGTTTCCTCTCATTGAGAACCCTGAGGAAGTGTTCCCAGAAAAAGCAGGTGGAAATAATGCAACCAACTCGAAACAGTGAAAAGGTGCAAAAGGAAACTTGATTAATGCAGCCAGTATTTTCTAACATTATAGAATTAAAGATTTTGAAACTCTTGTAATTCAACTGTAAATCGATTCGATTATTAATAATTCCACGATTATTTTCGACTATTACGTGATCTATGGCTTTCGTGTTGGTGACTTCCTGATCTACTATTAGACACACTGTGTAAATGAGATGACTTCTTACTCCTCTTACTGTCCGAAATGTGTGTTCTACTGGTTTGCTTTAGTGATGTTCTTTTACTGTTTTTCCTACTCCAAGTGTTTCGACGAGATGCTTGGCCCCCTCGCGACTTGGCGAAATGAGCTCGAATGTTCCACAGGCCTTGGTCTCCTGTTTTTCTAACTACAGCCATCACGAGGTCTATGACAAAAAATACAAAAAAATGTAATTTTTGTGACAAGCTTAGGAACTCAAAGAACTTTGTGTAATTAGTTACCATATCCAGTTTCCTTATCCAACCATTCGACCATTCTCTTCATATCATTCTCAACTCTAAATGTCGACGTGTGACCAGGAGAATAAACTCTGTTTCGTGTTCGAGCCAAAAAACCACGCCACAAATCGTAGTATTTTCTGGAAAGAAATTTTTCTCGTTTCCTTTTCGACTCTGCGGCAGCTTTGAGGTAGTCTGCAACAAAAACAGATTTGGTCTAAGAGCAAGAACGGTGTGCTACAAATATTATCAACTCATGAATTGAGCCTTGCCCATAGTTTGACTTTCAGCATTCAAGCGTTTCTCGTATTGAATCGACCACTGCTTTCTCTGCCTTCTCACAGCTTCTTCCACAACCTCCATCAGCTCAGCATCGTGTTGTTCAAAGGTAGCTCGAGCGATTGCTCGTTCTTTTTGCTAAAAAATGCAAGTACAATATGTAATTTACAGAATCTAGGTTGCATAAACAAAATACTAATCAAACTGGAGTGTGTTCAGTTACCACATCCTTCTTAACATTCTGCATCATTTGTGCGTAGTCCTGCCTGTTGGCCGTAGCCTGAGCCATGTCTAAAATAGCATTGTGGAGTATATCTCGTCTCATTTGTTTTTCAAAAACTGCCATTCGCAATCGTCTCTTCTTAGCTCGATTTTCTTTTGCTTGTATTTGAGCTATTGTATTTAGCAGCCGTTCTTGTCTCAATTCCTTTAATTTTTTTATTCGCGTTTCGTATCCTTGCACCTTTCTCTCAATTCTGGAATACACAAACCAGGAAAGTAAGTGTCAATAATTGTGTGAATGGCGAATATGCCAGAAGTTAGGATTTAAAATCTGCATACTCTCGACGCATAGCACGTTCTCGTTCTTCTCGAACATCTTTCTGAGACCTTCTCGCGTGGACTATAGCAGGATGCTCTTTGTGCTTCACATGTTTCATAAATGGGAGTTGTACCTCCTTGTGAAATTGTTTTAGGTCAGCCTGCAACAGAGAAACTCCGTGAGAAATACAATGAGAAGCTACTTCACCTTCCTATGTTGCCTTCTACCTGTTGGTGCAGTCTCTCATCAACAGTCTCATTTGGGAAAGTCGACAAATACTTTCGGAACTGATTGTACTCTTTGATGCTACACAAGACTTCGTTGTTCTCGTTTATCAATTCATTTCTTAAGAGAGTCTTCTGCACCTCTGGTGACTGAAAGTATTTCTTCGCATGAGGATCGTGTAGGGCAGAGTAGGTTTTTGAAGCTGCTAGAGTTCCATGAGGATCGTAAATATTCATTTTAGGAGTTCTCCCTGGTGGTTTGAAATGAAGCTGTGAAATTAAAAGTAATTCCCTGTCTTCTCCATTAATGAATTTAGCCTCGTAAAGTATTAATTATTAGTATTATATGTGAGGAGATCATTGTTAAATTACTCGTTGTCCAACTTTGCCCCTTGTAAAGTAAACCGAGTCTATAGGCCAGACTCTGTTGCGTATGTCAGGAACCTTGGACTCTAAAGGCCATACGTCCCAATAAGGAACCCGTATCTTATTAAAGGCTGTAGCTTGGCTCCTTATGAAATCTACGGGATTTGTACGAATCCTCGCTCTAAAATTAGACAAGAAGGGGGATTTTGTATTGAGCTGGTTGCACGTAATCATAAACCGATGAGCTACTGTTGTAGTTCTAGTGTGCATGCTGACCTTAAGTCAACAGGGACAACGTCAAAGTTGGCCCGTGATGGAATGAACGTGATCTCATTTTTAGTCTTTTTGCTCTTTCGATTCTTCCGTCCCGATCTGCTGGGTCGAACAGGTTGGCTGGATGAGCGTGGATTACTTTCAGGATCGACATCCATTATGACTTTAAGTCACGACCGAATGTAAATACAAATACAGGTACAAAAAGGAACTTATTAGGGAACGTGGTGAGTTTCTCGTGTGTAAATCAGAGTGTCTGGGTAAACACACGTGTATTTGTGAGTAAATACCCAACTCCCAACATAACCTTGATCTCTACGGACAACCTCAATGTAGGCAACATGCAACAGAAGTAGAATCCTTATTGTGAATGAGACATGATGGGATGATGATAATTTCAGTATAGTTCAATGAATAAAATGCGACTGTGATTCTCAAGGTTAGAATTTAAATTGGTTCACTATTACCTACTTTCCTACGTAGCTTGGCATTTCAGATCAGACTTATTGATTAAAACTGGGCTTGTATTTCTGAGCAAAATAACATGCTGACATCCGGAACCTTTTCTTCTAGAATCTGGCCAATTTGGATATTCTTTCTCAGACTTATATAACTTTACATGATCCAGAGTTAACAGTGCCTACTGTTTACCCGTAATTTCTATCATCAAAACTAATCTGATAGAAGAATTTCACACCTTAGTCTTTAATGACTGCGAGGCTGAGGGAGGAACAAGCAGAAAATACCCAAGTCGCACGGAGAAACAGGTTCACCAGGAAAACTGTAGGTCTAGATTTGCGATATGAATAACTCGACGAGTAACTCCAAGCTAATTAAGAACAGTGAAGGGCTAAGAATAGGAGAACGCAGCTAGAGGAGAGTAATTAAATTGTTTGGCTTGGATGGGAAAGGTATATGAAGTAATTAAACTTCGGTTCAGGGAAGCGATCAGGATCAGTTCTCGTTCTCGTGATCGACACGAGATTTGATCCCATTTAATTAATGGTTTTTTTTATTTTATGATTTAATTAATACTCGGTTCTGAAGTTTTTGTAGGGAAAACTGCGTTTCAAACATGAAAGAATCTAACAAAAATTATTTTATTCGAAGCTCAAACGTAAATTCCATAATGGCAAATGGCAATATACAGACTAATTTATATTCAGCCACCTGCTGGTAAAACTATATTACAATTCGCGTTGTCACCTGTCACATATAATAAACATACGATCTCGAAGGATATGCGCAAGTTTACAAGCGAGTTTTACGTTAACACGAAATGAGGAACAAGGAGTTTAGATTTACAACTAATTTTCACGCAATGTTCCTACCAGAGGAAGGTGGACTTTCAGAAATGAAAGCCAAGTTTGTAGCAGCAACATTTCCCAGCCTTCTTCTAACTCCACAGCAAGTGTTTGTGGCACACTCTGCATTCTTATCTCCAGGACAGGTGAGGAAGCAATTAGAGGAGATGTCTGAACTTTCATTTGCTCCGATAGCAAACTCGAGTTGAATTGTAGTTGAATGGATTCCCTCATTATGAAAGATTTCTTTGACTTTCTCACCAATTCTCTGAGAATCAGTGTGATCACTGCAGAGAATGTGGGCGGATGCAATAATCCTATTTCCTGCGAGTTGCCAGATGTGAAATTCATGGACTTCCAGCGCACCTGGAACCTGAGCTAAGAGTTTTTTCCTCAGCTCGTCAATCTGAATGTGCGTTGGAACTGTTTGGAGAAGAACCATTGAAGATTCTTGAAGCAAAGGCCATACGGATGCAAGAATGAGGATGACCATGACTATACTCAGCGTGGGGTCTACGTACATCTTGTACTCCCAATCTGTCAGCCAAATAATTAACGCCGATATTATGACAATCACTGATCCCAGAGCGTCGGCAAGGACGTGAAGAAACACTCCTCGCATGTTCATCTGCATGGCAGTCGCGACTTTTGCTGGAGATGAGGATGAATCTCCTTCCTCAGTCTTCTGGAGCTTCTTCGAATCATCAGCAGAGTCACCAGGCGGCATATTCTCACCACAAGCTTGGGTGTCATTTAAAGGACGAATGAATCCAACCAAGTTGATCTTATGGTCGCTTCCATCAACAACCGTAGACGTTGATGACCCACTCTTGCCTTCAAACTTGGGATGATGGTGCGTATGACTGTGGCCACTGTGGCTGTGATTGTGTTTATCTGAAGATTGCCTTTTTGGGATGCTGTGGCTGTGACCGTGCCCTCCCCCGCCACCGTGAGAATGCCCGTGTTCGTGAAATAAAGCGAGTCCGATGAGATTGACGAGCAATCCCACAGCGCCTACAACGAGGATTAATTTAGGTTCTTTGATTTCTGGTTTCTCGACGAATCTCTCGAGAGCTTCTACGACAATGGAAAAACACAGGGCTGCAAGGAAGACTCCGTTGACTAAAGCACCCAGCACTTCTGCACGAGCCCATCCGAATGTATTCTGAGTCCAATCCTTAGGAGACATTTTCACTGCTAAATATGCAATCACTAAACTCATCACGTCTGATAACATGTGAAAACTGTCTGCCACGAGAGCCACTGAACCAGTCCAGTAGCCCACTATGATTTCCACCAAGAAATAGAAGAAAGTCATGAAGATCATCGAGATCAATCGGATTCGATTCCCGTCTCTTGGCTTCCCTTTCTTGTGGTGATGAAGGCCTTCTTCAGCCTTTGTCTCTGTGTCCGTACGATCCATCGCGATTCTTGACTGAATTCAATGCGGTAGTTAATTAAATAATCAATTGATTATACACTCCGTCACAGTTCTTGAATGATCTTCCTCGGTTGTCTCACTATGCTACAATGCTGCTGAAATGTTTAGAGTTTAAGGAGATATAAGAGAACATCCTGTTACTAAACTGATATTTAATCGTGATTTTTTACTTCTACGTCTGGTCTATAATACTTCCCGGATCTGTGTGTTTGTTTACAGGAGGAGAGTAAATGCGGACCAGTAACTGAATTATAATTTTGATCTTATTTACTTTTAAGTGAGACATACCTGTCATATTCCATAATTCATTGTTGACTGATTAGCTCTCGCTGATGACTGTTGATGAGGAAGCTGTGTGCATACAAATGAAGTTGTGACTGAAATGCACGTGCTCCGTGTTTTCTCAAATGTATTTGGCTTGCTTTTGTTAATTTGTTGTCAATAATTACGTGAAGACTTAAAATTCCACTAACGCGTCCCGTTGAGTTCGCCAAGAACTGACACAATGCAGAATATACTTCCAGCAACTCCAGAAGGTGATTACTGCATAATAAGTGGGGAGAGACTGAAGAAACCACAATTGGGTAAGATGTATTTGTATTGAGGAAACCACAGACCGAGTTAATGTTAAGCAACCCTTCATTCATGTGAATTGGGCGTGAACTTGCTGGACAAAGTAAAATCAACGTGTTCCCAGCATTCCGCATGCAACAAGCAGAAGTTTGTAAGCAGTACAAACTACAAACCAGTGCAGTAATGCCTCACGTAAAATACTTGAGGAAGACTTGAAGACGATTTGACTTGAGATTTAATTGAGTCCTTTTAATCTCGGCTCATGTGTGAGACACTTAAACGCGGATTGTGCCTTAGTGTTTCTTACAGTCTGTTAACAACTCAATTCAATTAGTACTTGTTGACTGTGCTTTTCATGGTACTGGATACAAATTACAGGGAATCCATTGATGTAATTAAATGACTACAAAAACAGCATGAAGCAATCCAATTACGTGAAAAGGTGGAATCACTCACAAGTACATCTTTTTGTACCTGTGAATGGATGTTGGGGTTTGTGCTATCTGCACCTTTTCTTTGCTCAGAATGACCTTGCGAATGTTCTATTTGAAGTTTACTTTTTATGCAAATCAATTAAATTGAGACGGAAAAAGGCAAATCAATCAAATTGTGATGGAAAAAATGCAAACATTAAAAAATCTGGTGCTTGTATTGAACTCTTCTTATAATTAACAAGGCACAGTTGCTTTACGCATCGCTGGATGACTGGAAGAACATTGTAGATGAGGTGCTACCCAACATTCAACTCGCAAATCTACAAGGAAGAACATGTACGCTGTATTACAATAGCCCAATAATCTTTCCTCTCATGTAAATAGCTTGTGAACGTCAGAATGAATTGAATGGTTGAATCTTGTTAAAGAGCACGCAGAAGCGTTTTACAGGATATAATAGGAACGTAATAGCAACAATTGTAGGGAATCAAGGAAATTAAGATACGCATGAGACAAACTTGCTTGATTAAATTGTAATGTGTTTATTTGGGTAAAGCACATAATATTTGTTTTCAAGCTATTTTTGATTTTTGCTTGTAAATAAATTAATTGGTTTTTGATTGTTGGCAACGTAGTTTTTTCAAATGTGCAAAATAGAATGAAGTTAGATTGCAATCAACTCGTCGGAGAGTTCCCTGATGGAGACCCACTTTGGTCCTTTGACTTCTCCCATCCATTCGCCTTTGTAAAACGCCATAGTAGTTGGAATCGCTGTGATCGCGAACTCTTCTTTAAGTTCTGGAAGCTTGTCCAGGTCGACTCGAGCCAAGTACATCTTCTCACTGTTTTGGGTCGCTATGTCTTCAAGCTTGGTTTGCAATCGGGTACACAATGTGCATGAGCTGTTATATAAAAACGAACAGTATTATACCATTATATGTTTAGGATTCGTAACAATTTCGTGAATGACAGGGACAATTCGTACCTTTTACTGAAGTAAACTAAAACAGGCTTTCTATTTCTCAGGACAGCAATGTCAAATACTTCTTTCCTATAAATGTCAATAAGATTCTTAGTTTTTCCTGAAACTTCGACTGTCGCAAGTAAAACAGTCACAGCCACCAAGACAATTTTGAAGTCGACCATGTTGAAAATAAGTTTCCTTCTCTCACTGCCAGATTCAAAGATACTGATCACATTTCATAAACTGGTTTATCGCTTTTATACGATTTCCCCAAATTCAAAAGTCAGACTGCGAGTCTCGTTCCAGGTCATATTTGACACTTTAAAAAAATGACGTAAACCTTCTCGTCAGGCACCTTTCTAACGCTCTCTGACACTAAACCATTAGTTAGGCCTTACTTAAAAGACATTAATACCGAAGTCATAAACCAGCTCATTAATCAGATGACTACTCATTATTATTAGGTTGAGGCAACGAAACTAGTTTCATACTTTACGAGCCCTCATGCTATATAATTCACACACAAGAATCCGGCAAAAAATTATTATTTGTTCTCCTATATAATCCTATTTCACCTCATTGTGTGCATTTATTGGATTATTTATCCACAAGAATTGTAAGTTATTACCCGTTATTATTACGAGACATCCTGACTGTAGCCCTTAATCTTAAATCGAGTTAATTAATGTGATGAACTCACCACAAGGAGGTGAACAGCCTCGTACAGGAAATCTCGAGAGGATTTTAACATTAAACCTGCCTAAATATGAGATCATCTAGTATTGTTTTAGTAACTGTCTATCAAGTAGGTAAAGCTACCTAAAGATTTTAAAGGCTAGGCACACCGAACATAATAACTTTACAAAGAGTAATAGGGAACATTAATGACATTTGATTTACTAAAATCCCATTAAAATGCGGAAAACACTTCTAGCTCATGACCAGATTCAAGTTTAGGGTTTAGGAAATTACTCACGCTGAAGAGAGAAACAATGTTCTCTGCTCTGTCTATCATGTTCACCTGAAACTGTGATAAAAAAATCTGTAGACGCTCATGTAAATCCTGAGACCAAGGATATGAGTTTCATGTCATCTGAGACTCTTGAGTATTATTATTGTTTCTTTAGACAGTTATCTTTCACACTTGTGAAGCCAAGCCACAGCCGTATTGTTTAACGTTGAGGTGCGACAGGTAATATTATTATAATGGCACCTTTAATACCAACAAGCTTGCAAAGTGCGTCAAGGGACTAACAGTTAAGAAATCTCCCCGTGAAATCGATTTACATGACCAACCACCTTTTAACCTCTTGGGGGCGATAAGCAACTTTTGTTGAAATTCAAAAATGACAGAGCGCCTAACTACAACTTATGTTGTTAATTTATTTGTCACTGAGAGACGAGATACAACTTTCTTCGCATTTCTTTTCACCCCCCAGAGCCGAAATACGACTTTTGTCGTAAAT
>JAQGAD010002624.1:0-12820 GCA_034696625.1 Isotomurus palustris
TAAAACGGGCGACTGTGGTGGAATTCGAAGTCATCGTTTGCGACTGTGGTCACCGATGCCACAGATGCATACCTTTGATGGTAGGATTTTTTGTCGTACTCACTATCATCTTCTGGAAAAGCCTACAATCAAAAATAATTGTATTATAGATCATTGAAGCTTTTAGAGTTGATTGATTGTAAGTTTATGTAAGTATTTTGTTTGGTAGAGGTAGAGACCTGACTGAATTTTCCAAAACCAGTGAGATCATGCTTGGACACTCGATGAACAGTTGAGTTGTCCTCTAATATTCGATGGAATTGATCTGCAACAACTAAACATTTAACAATCTGTGTAATGTCTGCTTTTACATCCTTAACAGAATTAAACTCACCATGCACTGTTGTGAAATCATGTTGCGATACGTCTGGCCTAGAAGTTGGGGTGTTTGCATTCAAAGCAAACAACGATCCATTAGTTAAGGGAAATCTATTTCCTTTGAACTCAGGAATGTACGCTGCATTAGTGTGGTAGCTTTGTAAATTGGTTTTATTGTTCAGCTTGGAGGGTCCTTGATCTCCAGAGACGCTATTGTGTGCTACATTACATAAAAATTTCAGATTAAATCATATCCACGGTCAATTCTCTATCATAATATCCATGAACTTTATATTCTGTAGGTTTACCTTTGCTGTTGTTGCGATTAAATATCCATCCTGGCACAACATTATCAATTATGAGTAAGATCAACAAGATGGAAAGTCCTTCTAGTAGTTGCAGCCACAGGATGACGTTTGTAATCGGCCAATTAAGTATCGACTGCTGGTCATCCTTCAGGCCTATAGGAGGAGGAGTGAGAATTTCTAGTCGTGCTAAAATAGTAGCCACCTGTAAAATCAATTCAGTACTTTAGTCAAAGATCATCGTAAGTTAGTGACATTATTATAATATTCTAATAAAATAAATAAATAAATAAACTGCACTTTCAATTACTGCACCTAGAACAATAAACTTTTACATGGACTTTCCTTCCGTAGGTCATCACGAGAAGAAAATCAGAGATAGAAACTTACTAAATTATGATTATTTGATAAAATCTGAATGTTGTACCGTGAACTTTCCTAGCCAGACATCTTATTAAAGCCAATTTAGAAGAGAATAACATGTGCATGCATGTGCAAGTGTGTTTGATGTAGAAAATTTCTTCACTGCACTTCAGTTCCTAACAATTGAACAAGTACCATTTAACGCAGAAAGAATACTTCATGTAAGTTACTCTTTCAGGTTGCAGTCGTGCTTATTTACAACATTGTTTTGTCAAATTAATACTACCTCTTAATCTTAAGCACTAAGAGAGAGAGAATCATAAGGGCTTTTCTTCTGCACGCACCTTTGCTGTGGTGCTAATTCTGCTTGAAATAATTGTGTATTTAATTAGAGTAAATACTATACCAAATATCAGCTCACCGCACTGCAAGATTTGAGACATAAAAATGAGATGATTTTCCTTTGAGAGTCTAGTCGCAGTGTGTGCCTTGTACGTAGGTACATTTGTATATTAGCCCATACATCATTAAAAAGAATGTTTCTTCTTCGTGTAGGAGATTTTTATTGTAAAGTTTGTTGTAGGTGAGCAATAAAGTGTTGGTCAATGATAAGGAAAACCTGTGAAGGGTTTTGGTTTAGAGATGGACTTACTGTGAAAGGAAGATGCGTACAGAAGATAGTGAGTAGGAGAAGTCCCACTGATGTAGCCAGTCGTGAGTACTTTTTTTCATCTTTTTTGTGGTCCTGAAAGTCAAGTAGCATTTTGTTCCGGGGTTGGTAGGAGAGATTATTATTCGGTGGGTTAGTGCTGTTGTTGCTGAGAACGGCCTTGGCTGTCAAGCCAGGAGTAGAGAAAAAAGCTGTCGGACTGCCATTAGAGATACTTGAAGATGCAGTGGAGGTATTAGACAGAGTTGGAGTTAAATCGATGGGAATGTTTCGACGACGACGTCTCTTACAATTAGCTTTTCTAGAGGAGGATGCATTTTGGTGGCTATCATTGTTGTTGCCATTTTTGGCTAGTCTCCTGCTGTGGGATACGGACTTGCATAGGGCGAGCATTCCTAAGAGGACGATGATGAGATGGACAGAGACGTAGAATATTACAAACTTCAAGTCGAATTTGAATGGGATAAATGTACACTGATCAAACGAGTACTGAGACGAGACAAATGAATGATCTGTAGCAGTGGTGGTAAGTAGATCAGGATTGTTAAATGTGATCAGTGCAGTGAACCCAACCGTGCAACTTAAAATCGCAAGGACGGCTACGTGATACCTTATGTGGTTTTTTCTGACCGAGAGTCGGTAGTTAAATTTGCTGAAGAATAACCACCGATCAACCGCTAATGATGTGATTGTAGTCCCCTTAAATATTGGGATGGCGATGAAAAACCACATCATCCCTGTGCAAACAGCATCTCCTGTGGGGATGGATGAGAGCTTTAAAAGCACTAAGGTCGAGTACATAAATCCAAGGAACTGTTGGACTATGCTTTGGCTCAATATTGACACGAGGAAGATGTCTGTCGTCGACCATTGTCGTCTGCGACAGTGGAATACTGCTAGTGTCCATGTGGTCAGAAGAAGGATGACCGGTGCTGAGGCAGTTAAAGCTATCCAGCTATAAGTTTGTGGAGGTTGCATGGCATCATATAATGAGACTAAATGAGTATTTTTGGGCTTTTCGAAAGGCCCAGGAAGACTGTTTCCGCTTTGGTTACTTCAGATTTTGAAATCTCGCCTCTTCCTTATCCCAATATACCTGCAATATTACACAACAATGACAAAATTAACATAATTAGCTCACATAATTCATTCATTTTCAACAAGAACTAATTTAATTCGGCGTAGGTTGGCATATTTGTTTATTTCACTTAGGAAATCCGTCCCCAAGAGGAATTATTACGTCGTAATGGTTGAAGTACTTCCAAGATAAGAAAATTATCATAAAGCATAAATCTGCGTGTAAAAGGAATATTGTGTCACGTTTCTCGAAGTGAATTTGCATGTGTAATAAATACTCTCCTGTTAAATCGTGAATATCAAGTCATTCGAAGACTTTGATGGCTTCGAAATGTTGGATTATATTGTTGCCTGTAGCTGTAGCCAATGATTATGCAATGAGTGGCGGATAAAATTTATTAACTCACGAATGGTATTACCATAAAGGCTTTTTCATTATCGTGCACTAAGGCCAAACCATTACGATGATTAATATTATGAGGAGTGAATCTCAATATGAAAAAATAAGAATGCTCATAAGATAACTCAGCTGCTATAGATGAGTTGATTGTCGAGAGACTCTTGGAAGATGCTTTCATTATCTTTCCTGCTACGATTATATTATTACATTCACCATTATTTGATTGCTTAGACAATGCTTCACTTTTGCTCAATTGGATTGATAGCATAAGAAGAATGATTTGCAGTATTTTGTAAGACGTGTACTTTGTTCATGGAGAACGCATTATGCTCAACAGTTTTGTAACGACTAATAAAGACTTTCTAATCTCCACATCCTCATATAAGTCAGACACAGCAGGCTTCACTGTATATCTGAAGTAATCGATGATGGACATACCGAAACAATGCAGGAGTGAGGCATAATGAACTATGAATTATTTTGGGCGTCACTTTATGGCCATTCAATTACAGAGGATTGGTGTTTTATCAAGTATGGAGTTGGAGAATAATTCTGATGCTGCTGCGAGTGTATTGAAAGTTCATCCTGAGAAAGATTACTGTCCCTTGCATACTAAGTCTTTGATTGATGAAACTCAATTCGAAAAGTTCAATCTTCGTCTCCATTGTAAGAAGTTCCTCTAAGCACTTCGATAGTTGAGCCAAGGTGTTGTTGGTATTGTGAGTTTAGGTTGACCAATGTTCTCAACTCGCCATGTAAAGCTGGTTCTTCTTGGCGTTTTAAAGGCCAATGATAACATTAGCTGGTGTAGAATTCTGTTTTTGTTCATCTCATGTCGCTGTGATAAAAACTTGTATGCAGAGGAATGTTACGCCAGCGGCTATGCTAGTGCGTATATGAACGATATCAGATTGATAGTTTAAAAGGGAATTGCAGTCAGATCTCAAGGTAAAAATGATGTAATGTTTTAGCCTGTTAGAGTTGAAAAAACTACTGCAACAATCAAAATAATCGTTGGATAACATGGCAGAATCCTAATCCCGTGAAGTTACCCTCGCCATCCTCGGTAACTCAACTGTTTGAATTAGGCTAAGTTTGATTCACAACAGATAATATGTATTATTTAATTCAATCTGTGCGTATCTACAATTATGTAATTTAAGTTCATCGTGCCACTATACTCTTAAACATTTTAATTCGGCCATTTCAATTAAAAAATCCTACTTCTAGAATAATGTAATGTGATTTAAAACATGAGATAATACACGAAAGAATTCTAGGGCCAGCTAATAACAGTTATCACAAAAAATGCTAAGCAGTTTAATTCCAAGCACACAGACACATATGTCCCTGGATGATGAATGGCAAGCATTTTTATTTAGTTATCCGGTCACCCGACTCCGGAAACCCATGAGTGTTCCGGAAGTGATCCTATTGTCGACATATATTAGCATGAAACACACAGCAAGTGAAAACTTTTGATACTTTCAGAATCACAATTGAATTGGCTTCCAATTGTGAAGTGTACGAGGCAGTTGGCAGTAACGCACATATGCAACATGTGCACTTGTGCACAAAGTAACATTTATCTTTCTGCTTGATGGGGTTATTTTTATGCAAATGAAAGTCTAGTTATTTCTGACAGTGGCACTGCTGGTGCATACTTTGTAGTTTTTAGGGTTGATAACTGATAACAAAAATAAAATTGTAACACTCCTGACTTGTGGGACAAGATGACTTTAAGCTGTTTTCAATGTTGAAGTTTGTGGTTATGATTCGAGTCGTTAAACAAAGAATGATCAGCATATAAGGTTACATTTACTGCTTCAGTTAAAATTGTATAACTTTAAATGAAACCCCAACATTTGTGGGGGTAAATAGAGCGAATCACTGAACTCTCACAAACTCAAGAAGGAGAAAAATGAAATATTTTGTTCTGAGTAAAAATGCCTCGACTTCCATTACACTCTTCAGCTCCTTTAGTGATTTGCAAATACAGTTATTACAGATCTACCCATTCGTTAAACTTTGAAAGTTATCTTCGTTAATATTTGCCCCAAAAACTTTAATTCAAGAAGCTTTGTTTTTTCTATCTGGTACGTGTGGTGCTTGATCTCATCGCGCTCTTCGTTGTGTTATCAATTATAACTGCACCATGACTGTAAATAATGGATATTTCACCCATTAAGGCGTATTCCTTTTCTTTAGGTATGGATTTACTCTGATGCTACTGAAAGCTCAATTTCAATTTGTGATTGATCTCAACATTTTACTATTTGTGGGACACTACAGTATAGTGTGTCTGTGAATCTGTTTAAGCTTATTGCGTAAAATAAACCTTTTTCTTCTGCTTATGATCACGAGGCAGGAGCTTCTTAGAAGAATTCGTGTCAATGATTTCTTTCGTGAGCTACAAGCGACAGTCATGTATTAACCTCCTGGCTAATTAACACTTTATTGTATGAGAACTACACAATGCAAAAGTTTGTATGCTACAATGTGCAACGCGGTTGATGTATGAATCATGGTTCTAAATGGAATAAAATAAACATTTACAAGTAATTAGGAAACTGTGATTTCATCGCTTGTTGCTAAAATGTTAAAGTCAAAATACACAGAGGAAATCATTTAAAGAGGTGTAACATCTGATGACTGATGGCTTTAGGTGTAATTCTTTAATAATTTACGCTACCAACAACCGTTTGATGAGGGTTTCACTCTGTAGTGTTGTCGAGACGCGACTAGCGTGATTAAGTATTCGACTAAAAACTAAAACTAAGTTAAATATTATTTTACTATAGAAGTAGCTACTGTAATTCTTGGACATGATTTGGCCTTCCAAAAGACTTTGAATCCTTCAATGAGACAAATAACACAACGCATTCTATTTCAACGCCGTGTAACAAGCTGCCAGCCCCAAGTCACCCCAATAGCAGCTAATTTTGTCATGCTCTTCTGTATTTTGCATTTAGAAAGGCTTACCACAAATCTCCCGAGTTAACTTTGAGACTATTTCCACTTCCATCTTCCTGGATTCACTTGTGAAACTCACAGCACTTTTTAAAGTTTAAAATTTCACGGAGATAACACACTAATGAGAAGCCACTTGAAAGATGAAATGGTGTGAGATGAGACTAAAAACTCGCATTTGTTGTTCCGTGAATTGTTTTAGAAGTCAGCGTTCATAAACTCACGTCGTAGAACAAAGTAAGTGCGTAAACTTCTATATAATGGTCGTGGGTGAGTGTTGAAGCTGGACTATCACGAATCTCAGCTCACAGGTTATCCCAGCATTCTCATCATCAGGATTTTGTTTGTTGTTAGAGTATGAAAAATCAGATGAAGAAGGGGGTGGGTTGAACCAGTGTTGTTGATAGTAGTTGTAGCAGCAGGTATATTACTAACATTTCAGTTACAACTTTACTGCGAGCTATTGTACACTGTTCAACCTTTGTGCTTGTGTGTGAATGTGGCAGTGTTGAGGGACAGGTAAAGGAATGCAATATGAAGTTTAAATAGAAGATAGAATCCATCCTTTATGATATTAACATGATCTTAGGGCTGGGTATGACTTGGCTCTTGCAACTATTTAGGTAATATACATGAGCAGTGTAGATAAACTGAGTTCATGCTATTCAACGAAATCCTTAGATGTACTTGGAATTGAATACTAAACGCTACAACAGAGGCGTCGACATTGGAGATAATATTTTGGACAATAGAAGCTGTATAATAAAGATGCAAAGTTCACAGGGTTGTATTTCGTAGTTCTTTTCACATGGTGCATAGTTTCAATCCAATAAACTTGAGCCAGTTTACCGAAAATTGTGTACAAGTTAATTAATACAACAAACACATAAACTGAAATTATTCTTGTTAAAAATTCAAGTAGCTGGCTACTGAACTGCATTTATGCAAATACATGTCGTTGTTTATTGGAATGACACGATTGAGACCAATTCATTTATTATTTGTTCGGTATGTTGGAAGTTAAGACGATTTCGAAGCAGAAGAATCTCATTTTCTAAAACATTAATTTTCTTGTGTGCATGAAGAATTCATGAATTTAGTATGTCAGTTCTAGTCAAAATTTGGTTATGTTGTACCTTCCATCTGTGCTTCTCAAGAGTAGTTGAGCTCAAATAATCTTGTTTCTTGCTGATAGGTAGAGTTAACTCTGTTAAAACTAACATGCTCTTTTATTCTTTGTTTGCTCACTGTAAACCCGTAAGCATATGCTGTAATAGTTTATCTCTTCTGGATTGTATTGAATAACACCTTCCTAGTAATTAGCAGAGACTATTGAACAACCGGATTGCTTAAAACGACTATGTGTGGGTCATAGTCATAGCATAGATCCTCCTTGTTAGTAAAAAGCGAAAATAGATTTGTCTCTACTCTACCCTAGTCGTAATGTTGCACAAATATTACTCAAAAATAGAAGCTTTCTTGTGTGTGCAATAAAATATTTCGATAAAAAGTGTATTTTTTCCAATCTTAGTACACACGATATTATAGTTTAGATAAGTTTCCAATAATAGTCCAATATAGTACAGTTGTTGCTTTCTCACGCTATCCAAATTATGCCCCTAGTCAGGTCTCGTACATGTTCCCAGTCTCTAGAAAGACCAAAGCAGTAGACCATTTTCTTCTTAAGTATGTTTAAAAAATCTCAAGACTTTCTTGCTCTGAACACCTAAAGCTTACAAATTCGTGCAAATAAACAGACAAAAAGATATTCTCACAAAGCACTTTCTCTCCTCTGGGACAGCAGAGACCAGCGTGTCAAAACGCCAGGATACGCCTATTTATCACATTCATTAAGTGGTAAAGTTTGTTCTAAAATTTGGTGCTAGAAATATACACGTGAGTGTAAGTGCACTTTTGACCTGTGCGGTTAAAAGTGAAAGCATTTTTGGCCAGACAAACTGTGAACTGTTGTAAAAGTTTGTAGTCTGTAGTGAAAGCGCGCTATTACAGTTCTAAATGAACTTTAAGCATGTAACCAATTAAGAGATTGAGGCACACAGTGCAGTATTTTCTTGGACTGGTTGTTTTTGCACAGAATTTCTCAGTCATGAATTAGTTCTTTGCGTTAATCTCAGTTGCACCATTGATCATATGAGAGATAAAAAGGTTGCTGGTGCGAGACGGGTGTAATTGCAGTAAAATGTCAGAGTGACCTATGAAATATTTGAATAGTATTTGTATAATATTGAAATTGAAGTGGAATCTTGCGTGACAAGTTGTTATATTGTGAGTATCACGTATCATACTTATATGCAAGAGAGGTAAAGTGAAAGCTCGTGTATTCAAGACTTCTGAAATCCACTGGCGACTGTGAGTGTTCCTTTGACGGATAATGAGAAGCACGGGTCTATAGGTGGAGTAGGAGGACGGCCAGGGCGGGTTGTAACATGTAATATTATTTAGAGAAATGGTTAAGTGCAAAAGGATTCGATAGTTCGTAAAGTAATCGCAAAGAGGTGAAGGAGACAGGCAGAGCAATAAGTGGTTAAGCCGGTTAGAGTTCAGCGTATAATTTTTTGTACCACTAAATATGCATTGTATTATTGGAAGGTAGACACAGTGTGAGCAATAGGTAGTGCAGAGTCCTGTTGTTGGCTAGAATTAATACTTACATGCAGTATGAGTAAATGTGGCAGAGTAACTTAACTCCGTTAATGAAACATATGAGTATTTTTTGTCTGTAATTGTTGAACCACATGGAGCTATGCGGTTAGAGAACTGCCAGCACAGAGCAAGAGTGTGCCTTTTATTCGGAGTTGGTATTTGTGCAAGGCAAAGGGATATCTATAGAGTTGTTAAGAGGTCCTTTATGGATTGTGGATCCATTCGTTTCATACGCGCGGTGCCTGTTGGATAAATGAATGCAAGAGTATACGCGATGTTCATCTTATTCACCCTGAATTGTGCTTAAAACAAGTCAAAAGTTTTATACAGCCAAAACTCCAAACTACGTGTATGATTCAACTGTGTGTGTATGTGTGGATCTGGATTGGATGGACTTGGTGAAACACTTGTTCAAGTGCTGGCTGTTTGTGGCGATTGTTACTAAAAGGGTATGGTATGACTCAAGTGGAATATTTAGCACGTAATATTGTAATTCTACTTTTACATAAAGTCATTCTCTACACTGCGATTGCTGTCTGCAATCCACTGTGTAATATAGAGAGCCTCGTGGAAACATATATAGTAGCAGCAGTCGGACAAAGTCATTTCAGTGGCTTAGAAATGAGTGTGGGATTATAAATGCATATTATTACTTCTATTTTCTCTTTCTGTGATCGACGAGAGATAAGAAAGCTACATGAAACCTTCACCTGACCAAACTTTAATCTGAGCTCTCGTCTCTCGTGCGGAAATTTTGCCTTCTCCAGAGTACTGGATTAGAATTTTAAGAAACCTTTTCCTTTATGCTGTCGTGTGCGTCTTTCTGTTTGTGTTATACTTCATCAACTTAATAGCTTTAACTTGTATTAATTTCTCTAACTTCTGCGATCGAGAATCTAAGAAAATGAATGCTTTTAGTGCTTGGATGGAGGTTTATGCTGTGCTTTTGAGCTTAATGATTTTATAAGGCCATAATATTACATAGTTTCGTTCAAATCTCAAGACACCCGGCTCACCTTCACATTTTTGTTTAATTTGCTATTGGAATGGCCGAAAGAATACGAAAATGACCAAGGACGGGACTTTGTTTGCTTTGCTGTCATTCTGTTGTTAAAAGATGTGTTAACCAAAGTTAAGGTGTTCCAGTAAACAATGTTCTGAAGTCAGATTTGTAGACAGGGAGAGAGCGAGAGAGCTGTTAGCTTTCATGATTTGCATTGTCAGAGTAGAATGCAAAAGAGAAGAAGCAATAATAGGCATTCATCAAGATATGGAACACCTGTGCAGAATGAGAGACAGAGTTAATCGAAGCGATGGCAGTGAATCTAAAAGAAATACCAAATACGTGTGATTCTGATGTTCCTTGAGAAGAAGCATGCACACAAGGCAGAAGATGTTTTCCCGTATCTTATCAGGAGTGGCTGACAAAGATTGATTTTTATGAATGAATCTATTCATGAGGGGCTTCTCGATAAAACCTGGAAATAAACGGTATTGGAAGGAGTTGAAGGAAAAGTTAAATTTAAGTTAAGTAGAAAAACCAGAATAATCCATTCACAGAGCAAGGGTCAGGTCTACTTGAGAACGATTTTGTATGAATAAACAGTTTCTCTTATGCAAATGGTCCTGTGTGTCGTTATCTTATTATAGTTGACAGGGATTGTATGACGAGAGAAATAAAATGATATGGACTTCTAATGGGAGCTCAATGGCCGGGCAAAGTGCTTATCAGTTTGATGTTTGAGTATAATAATAAGACGAAGAGTATGAAGTTGTTGTGCATTGGATTGGATTCGGTTATCGAGTCTGCTGGGTAGTGATGTTGTGTAGTGTAGTGTATTAATCTACCAGTGTAAAAGACTGGCAGGGTGGTTCAGATATTCAGTAAGAAGGAGGGCGGCATCAAGTTTTCCTGCTGCCTGCTTGCTTAGCTGTATAATACGCTGCTGCTGCTGCTGCTGTTGCACCAAAGAAAGAGTTTAACTATCACATTATAAGATTGCACATAAGCCCATTAGTTTGGTTACTTTACTAACTATTTAATGCTGCGTATAATACTCACGTTAGCCTGCTCACTGTCGAACACTTGGTATTATATTATTATCATCATCCTCTTCAACGATGATCCCCATGGTATGGGACTCTCTGACTGCTCCACACACTCTTTCACTCTATCGATACCACTACCACTACCATCAGTCCTTACCGTACACCAGGCAGAACTGCTCTCGATCGTCCTTTACTTGGCACTCTCCTCTGGTTCAAGTTGAAGTTGTTAGTCGGTTTTCTGGTGATGGCCAGGGTGGTTGTGCCTCGTTTATTCGGTGCTCCAACTCATATTCCTAATCACTTCCTGTTAATCAGTCAACCTTGATATTATCGGAATACCTAAGTCGTTCAAGTCCCGTGGTGAAAGCGCGACAGGTCTTTCGGAAGAAGAAGATGGGGAAAGTCCAAGGAAAGTTGAGACACCGGAAGACAACCAAAGCCGGGAGTGAAAGCTCATCTTACCGGGCAGCATTAGATTCGTGTGAATTGCGAAAGCATTAAACTTCTAATACTGTCAGGTAATGATGTCCTCTAACTCCCGTAAGCATCTAATTTCCAATTACCCTGTTTGGGTGGTGTGCTAAAGAAGAAGATGGGACGCACATCAACCTCGTTCATTAACAAACCTGCAGAGAGCCTCGCAACAGCTTTCAAGCCGACCATAGGACTTCTTGCATTGTGGATGAATCTCATTTCTGAGGCTAAAGAGGTCAAGATTTGATTAAAAGACTACGAAAACTTGTTCTCAGATGTGAGTTAAAATCTTTGATTCAATCCAGTCCAGTTTTCTGTGTTGCGGTGCAGAAATCTGTAACGAAACACCAACTTAAGAATGAGCTTACCGGAAGTACTAGCGAGTAATGATGGAGGTTAGATAAGTCTTGTAAAAGTTTTGACGGGTGAATTACACAGACAAGAGAGCAATAGGATGATTAAGATCAAAATGAAACGGAAGGATTACAATTATAAATTACTTAAGTTTTCATTAGATTTCGGGACTTTTTTATGACTCAAAGAGTGAAAAATGTAACAATTGCTTAGAAGGGGATTGTTAAAAACACCTCCAATATTCTTATAATAGAACTAACTTTAGAGCAATTAGAGAGAATTCGCTCTTGGTGGAATTCCAGTTATTTTTGGACTCTTTTACACACTGATATGATATACCCAATGGTTAGTGATACATGTAGAGAGAGTTCGTTTATTTTCGTCGTAGGCTCCGCTGATTTTCATGGTACTAAGATTCTCTATTTGTTATTGTAGTACTAGTAATACTACTTCTGCTCATCTCACTCATTCAGTTTGGTTTCCTTCAGTCTCTGATACGGATGCCAGTGAATTAAGACCACGGAAAAGAAATAGTTGCAAAAAGTACAACTTCAATAGCAAAGTGTAAAAGGTATGAAGACTGAAAGAACAAATAGTCAATGTGAGTTGGTGTGATACACTTTCCACTGCTTCTAACTGCCACCACACATGATTGTATCAGGGAGCAAAGAATCTTCCCAGTAAAAATAAGAAGAATCACTTAGTAAAAATCAGAGCGAGGAAATTGAAAATGTGTGTGTAGTTGAGTAATATGAAGATGCCTAGCCAAACTTACATGCAGCCCAACAAAGCTTCAATACATATTTTCTTGGTTCCTTCACTTCTTACTCATTCAACTTCTTGTCGTCAGTCGGAATATTTAACCAGTCAGTATTCCTTGAGTTGAATGTGTGGGGACAGAGAAAGAGAGTAGAAGCAAATGGGCCACAGAGATAAGCAACATGAATCCTCTCCTTTATTTTGTAACATTCAACATTTCGAGAGATAAACTGGATGACCTGCAAGTAAACCTTTGACGAATAATTTGGGACCAACTGATACGCCTCAATGTAATTTTAATAGCTTTCCATCATCTTTGGTAAGAACATGAGAAAATCAGCTTGTTCCAGCTCTTTCGAATCTACACAAGAGGTTAGT
>JAQGAD010002625.1:0-12819 GCA_034696625.1 Isotomurus palustris
AATGGGATCCTGTGATTTCACCAAGAGAAAGAGATTGCGTTAATGCAGATGTATTCCGCTGTTAGTGTGATAAATACTATCGGCTATCGTCCAGGTTCCAGATAGTTGACATTCCCTGATTCCCTCGTATCAAATCTCTCTCCTTCCTTATTCTAAGCTTTGTTTTGGAAGTTCGCGAATCCAAGTTAATCAACGTGGACTGTTTGTCACTGTCAAATCACTTGGCCTGGATAAACAAGCTTTCATTCAATTAGCTCTGATTTCCGAATTTCTTCTGTTTCATGACACAAACATAACAGAATACAACCCGACCCTCCCTTCATTCTCTCTCTCTCTCTCTCGATCTCCTTTACAGAATTCGTCCAGGACAAAAGTTGATCTCTGATTCCTCTCTCTCTCTCTTTCTCAATTCAATTTGGCTTTGTGTTGTTCAGTTGTTCATTTCATTACTCCCAATCGACTAGACTCCAATTTTCTACACATATATAACACAAGTTCCCTTCAAGAATCCAATTAAACAGACTCCTCAGGGCTCCTCCTTCGCTCTTTCTGCTACCTCGAATGTCTAATGTCAATACTAAGTAAGTCTACTACTATTCCCATTGTTACATACACATTCAACATGTACGTACATACCCACGATTTTATAACTTTACCTTCTTCCTTATAGCTTTTAACTGTAATCCTTCAAAATTCACTTTCCCTGTTCCAAAACCTTCTGTTGCAGAACACGAAATATATCCTCAAGGCACAGGTACCTACTTATATATAGACCTTTCAGAATTAATTCGTCTAACCTAATCGAAATTCAAACTGTACAGATACGTATTGTGTACCTTCCATCTTCTGCTGCTGCAAAACTCCTCGAGGAGGAACTAACTGAACTTGTGTTCAATAATCGGAAATGTAATTGACTTGACACAAAAAGGTTGTTTTTTGTTTTCTCTCAAAATAAAGAGAGAAATGCCTTAAGTGAAATTGAAGGCTTGTAAGTGTGGGATCCGTGACCGTATATAAGTGTATTGGTACTTGTAGTTCACTTATATCTCTCATACAATCCATCAAAAGTGTCCCGCAGGACTGAATGACAAATGCAGCACGCAGCGTCTTTCCCACAGAAATGCCATCCTCCATCCCTTCACTTGTCCTTTGCTTCTCTCCATCTCTCCCAGTTTCTTTCATATCAATCAAAGATTTCGCTTTCTGTCGTAAGTGTTTTTCCCTTATCGAAACAATGTTATCTTATATTGCACAACAGATTACGTAAAGAAAGTCCACCCGGTTGACCTCCTTTCCACATCACCACCACTTCCAGCACTACGACTAGTCTAACCTTCATCCGTGTACAATGTCCTTCCTACGTCCGGATTCCCAACCTCCCATCAGGGAAGAATCCTAAAATGACTCATCGTTACTTTCTCCTCCTGGTGTCAGTTTAAAGGAGGAGTTGTCAATTTATGGAGCTACGGAATATCGAAAAACGGTTTGTGTCACACAACTCACACCCAGTTCCCTGCTACACCTTATCTTTAAGGTGGAATATGGGAACTAGCCTTGTGAATTCAGGACGCAGGGATAACCATAATTCCTTCTTCCTACTCTCCCATCACTTTTATTCAAAGCTGAGAGCAGCTCAGACCTGTAAATTACGAGTCATTTGGGACTCTCTCTCTCTCACACACACACCTTCTTCCCGATCTTCTACTATTTGTGACTTGAATCGTTCCAGCAGTTTTACCTGCAGTCATCGGATCGTATCCGTCGTCTCTCGTAGCAGGATGAGTCCAGTGGGCCCTTAGGTTCCTCTCCAAAACTTCCTTATGCGTTTAAATGCACATGGAGTGGGTCGTAAATAGGAGTTTACACCGAATGAAAAGAAAGCGGAGGAAAGGAAGGCTCACCTGGAAGAAAAATTCTTCATTGCACCCATAAAGCGAAGTAATGCTGGTAATCTTATTTGCATAAAGTAAATTAGATTCCTCCATCCACTCCTCAAGGAATGAGGAAAGACTCTGAGACTCTGCTGAGCATTATTACAGCAAAATAACTCTCGTATTCATGTCCCTTAGCACGAATTGTATTCTCTCACTTCTTGCTGATACGTACACAACATTTCTCTTGTGCCTATTTTCCTCGTTACATCTGCTGGCTCCTACGCTGTTACTTTTTGAGTGTGCATGTTTTATTCAGAAAGGTAGAAAAGGCTTAAATGGCACAGACTGCGTATATATGTTAAGAATTTACGGAAGAAAGAGAGACGGAATAAAGTTAAGACGGACTAACACGTACTAGACTAAACTTCCAACTCGACAGAAGCAACAAGCTTGTGTAGTTCTTCTTTCAGGTAAACTTTGGTGAAGATGTCGAGGTCGACTTGAGTTGGAAACAAGTCTGTCGTTGCACTCACTGCCACGTCCAGTTGGCCTTGGTTGCTTGTAGGACTCATGAAGTATCCTAAGAAGTAGGAATTAAGATTAGTGAACTTGTTGAGGAATTCTTAAGCTTTCATTTCCTTCACCATTATAATGTACATTGAGAGAGAGTTGTTCAACGAGGCACTCCACTTCCGTACTTACTGAAAGGTTTTGTGTCGTCAGGAGTCAGGAAAAATAAGTAGATATGGGAAACTTTCCTTCGAAGCAAATAATAAGGCTCGTTATTGGAAAGCACGAGAGGATTTAACATGTGAGACATTCCCATATCCCGAATTTTCCATAAGGACCGGTACAAACGGACGAATAGCTTGAAGGGAAGGATTCTCACAATTGGGAAGACAATCCATAAGATCATCTCATGAAATCGTATCTCCTTACAGTAATCCTGGTCCTTATCTCCTTCTCTGAGTCTCACAACTCCGTCCAAGTCGTCTTGAAAAGGAATTTTGAAAAGTCCTACACACCTAGAGGAAAAATGACAAGATGAAAAGGAGCTTTTCTATATAATGCCTGAAACAAACATTCTTCTATTTTAAAGAAGAATTGAAAGTAGAAAGAATCTCAGGTTTTTTTTCAGTAACTAACACAGAATTCGTCAGTTCGTCGTGCCCATCTCGTTGTAAATGAGGTACCCATAAGTTCCGAGGTAACTGAGGGACATTTCTACCTCCGCGTTCTAAAATGAATCTTCGCACAGCTCCAGCCTCAACTGTGGCCAGAATGTTAAGAAATCTTGAGTTAGTGACTCGTTTAACTTTCTTGGCTTCCTCAAGACTTAACGTTGAGGTTGAGAAGATCCACTGAGCCGTAGGTTTCTTTGCTCCCTTTCCTTCATCCGCAGAGTTCTTTCTTTTACTCAATTCCCTTCCTTTTGGGAGAGGCAGGTTCCGTGTCCTCATCAACGACCACGTGTACCCAAGAAAACTCGCAGGGAAAGCCAGGAGCTCCCAAATCTCCATTTATCAAAGAGTAAACCTCATATAATAATTTCTAAAGCACACACGCACACGCAAGAACTATATAGAAGACAAGAGATTTGATAGGTTTGTTTGTTCTGACATTGACGTACCTTAAGAGAAGGATGTGGTTTAATAACAGGCTGACTATTCTTACATTTGGGAGACTTGACTCCGCTGAGCTTCTCCACAAGATGCACAAGACCCCCAGAGTCAGTAAGTCGTAGGTCAGATTTAAAGAGAAGGAAAGTACATTGGTGGAGGTGATTATTGTTGTGGGTGTGGAGAAGAAGAATGTCCCAGTGGGGAGTTACGTCTGAATACTTACTGTTCGTATTCCTCATCCAGGTTCCAATGAATGCATCCACTCCCCCGAAATCCTCTACTAATTCCTCTTCACTCAGACTCATCTCTTTGATCCTTTTCTCCAGGAGGAAAGTCTCTAAGCGTCTCTTGAAACAAAAGCCCATCCATATCTCCAGACTGCAACTCAGGTCTTCGTACTTCTCTCTCAGTTCCTCGGTGGAGAGGAATGTTCGCGAGAAATGGTCTCGAAACTCAGATGCCTCCAGCTGCTTTCCCACAACCTTCCACACTTGTGCGGAGACAGCTACGCAAGGAAGATGAGACCAACGGGAGGATAATGGTGACCACCACCACCAAGTCTTTTCCAGAGGAATCAAGTCACGCCGGAATAGACGAGCTGAGAGATGAACCACGAGATTTAACAAGAAGAATGGAGTGACGATAATTAATCCTAGAGGTATTAACACCCCCACCCACAGTAGAAATCCGATTGTGGCGTTCCGAAACTTTGACAGGTTGGACAGTAAGGGGATTTTGGGTGGTGGAGATTCGGAAGGTTTCCCTTGCTGGTCCATTTTCCTGTGTGAACACACCTGGAATCACTGCGGGACTCTGGAAGCAATGGGAACCAGAGGATGGGACATTAAGGAGAGTTGAGAATAAAAATGCGTGACAGCTTGTGTAGCAGTAGTGTTTCATGAGGTGAAGTGATGAGTATGGGAAAGTTAATGAAAATGATGAAACTGATTTGTGATGGAATAATGAGTTCATCTCGTGATTCTTTTGGTTCGTGACACATGCGATTTAATGCAGTTCCAATGGTGGATAAAGCTGGTGTAGAGACCTTATTATGTAGTTTCCTTTTATTCCGTTCCCTTCCACAATTACACTTCCACCACCCTGAAGAGTCTCATCTCATCTCAGAGTTCTCATTGTTAGCTCAGACCTTGAATTCTTTCTGTAGTTGTGTCGAGTAATGATAGTAATAACACGTGATTTACTGATGTTTTAACTGATGTTACCGTATTGCTTGTGTTGTACTTTTAATCTGTGTACGTACTGTGAACTTTATTGTGCATATTTTTATTTTTGCTTTCAATTAGCAGATTATCTGAAAATCTGCAGTCATTAAGCAATGCCGATGACAAAATTCTACCTGGATATCCTCTGAGAATCAACATGGAATCAGTTAATTGTGTAGAAGGAATAGAATTAATTAAGTAGAGTTTCAAAAGGATAGTCTGCCTGCACGTAAGTGATCTTGAATATATTTATTTTACATAGTAAACGGATTATGATTCTTAAACCTTATGAAGTCGTTTTTTTTAGAGTAAATAGTTTATTTCGAGTGGCGAAATGGTATTTCTTTGTCTTCATAGTCTCAAGTCGGTTTTCCTGTAATAATACCGTTGGTAGAGTTGGCAAACCTCGGCAGATCTACAAAAGTAGATGGTGTAAAAACTTCAGACGTTTCTTCCGGATGTAAAAAATAGATGTGCGTAAATAAGTATGATAGCTTTTCTTCACCTTTGCTACTTGCATTTGCATCCAACAGCACTGACAGCAATTCTTCCAGGCTTTCCTTCATCAAAACCTGACTGAAGTGGTCTAATTCTTCTTGAGTTTCGAATGAGTCTGTTCGTCCACCAATTGAAATATCCAATCTTCCACCATTACTTACCGGAACCGTTACCATTCCTTTACAACAGTCCACATAGTTATTCTTCACCATTACAAAAAAAATCATATATTATTATATATAACGTAAGTAGCTTACGAATGAATGGCGCAGCAGAAAGTGGCTGTACAGGAAAATAGAAATGCTCTACAGGAAGTCCTAACAGTTTGTGCGGCTCATGGGAAAGCATCAGTGGAGAAAATCCATGTGAAATTCTCGAAAACAATCCAATTTTTAGGAAAATGCGTTTAGAAATCGTGTGCAAAATTGGTGGGACCCCCCAGACGAACTTAAAAATGAAGAGATACAGTAGTTCAGACATTCTGTTGGCTTGCGTTTGCAGGAAATCGTCTTCTCCCTTCAAAAGCGTTACTACAGGATCCTCTTCCCTGAGACTCACTCGAAACATGGAGAAACTCCTAAAAAAATCCACGCTTCAACTATCATGCTAGGCAATAAATCCAGGTCACGGTCAGTACTATCAGTAGATTGAGTTTACATATGATTCCCTGTGGACACTCCAGTGATTGCAGGGTGCCCAGGCCAACCCGTAGGACTGGGAAGAAAAGTATACTCAGGCAATTCTGAAGGACATCCAACCCTTCCTTTGTACAGAAAGAACTTCTTCAAAGCCAGAGCTTGAATGACGCCAAAAACTGTGTTGAAATGACACTTGGCCAGTCGCTTCACTGTCTTCACTTTCTCCATGTTGAGAGCTGAGAAGGAGAGGAACATCCCTAAGAATTCTTTCGAGTTCACATCGCCCCAAGGGAGCTCTTGTGTCCGCAGAATACTCAGAATGATATCTGCTACTCTGCGAGGTAAGGTTATGAACATCTCCAGCTTTAAAGTGACATCAGACACGATAAGTTAGACACGATTATGTTTTGGGGCTGAAATCTTGGACAACAAGGGTCGAACCTGACCTTAGTGAAGAGATTGATACTCTCGTCTTTGACAATGTAAGGCAACTTGACTCCACAAAGTCTTGCTACGAGATGCATGGAGGTGTAGCCATCAAAGAGTTTATGGTCTTTCTTAAACAACACAATAGTTCTCTCGTCATTTCCATCAACGCTTTGCGTGTGAAGCAAAAGAGATTCCCAGTTGGGTTTCTCTCCGTAGTCATTTGTCTCTAGCCATTTCCCAACAAATTTGTGGATGTCCTTGTCACTCTTCACAATAAGGGACTTCTCTTGGATTCTCTCTTCCAGGTTGATATCATCGGCTGCCTTTTTGAAGCAATAAGGTCCCCACTTCACAAAATGGCAAAAGAGGTTCCTGTACCTCTCTCTGAGTTCTGGAGTCGAAAAGAACGTTGTGTAAAAGTGTTTCCTAAACGCACTCAGTTCCAACTTCCCTTGGAGGACCCAAACTTGTGAACCATTGCATACAGCGTGTGAACGGCTTGGGAACTCTGCCAACATATTATCTACACAGTTATTTATAGGAATTAGATCTGGTCGAAGAATTCTAGCTAGAAGATGGACTCCCAGTCTAAAGACGATCAGTGTTACTAAAAGGAGAATCAAAGGAAAGAAGGAAATCCACAGGAATACGAGAAGAAGGATTTCCATTCCTCTGGAAATCAGAGTTCTGCTTTGTGTCTCTCTCATTGCTCCCGTTAGTGGTTGTCTTGTCCAGATGTCCAGATTCATTCTGAAATGTCGTGCGTGCCTATCTTATTTTAGTGTACGTAGGAAAACAAGACTCCTTAACTCCTTACTAACCAAATTCACTTCTTCGACTATACATGCTAGCTTCCTCCACCTCTACTACTTAAGTAACAGCTTATTTTTATGTGTCACTCAATAACGTGAGAGAACGATAAATTTTTATGACATCTTCTGTAGTTTCCAGGTCTAAAATTCCAAAGCAGTTAGAACGAAAGCTCTAATTGAGCACAGCAATAATATTATTTATTATTTCCATCGTTAAGTTTTTTTTTCATACTATCGTCAGCGTGCACAAGGCATTCATTGAATAGCTTCAAAAGTTATCAAATACTCCTATTCTGCATATATGAGAGATATTGGCGTGAACTGGGAAACCTGGGAGTTTGGGTTTTGGAAATTTTGGATAGGAGTGACTTTTGGGTAAACAAGTCCTTCCTTGTAGACAATTATGAATATATGAATACATTGGGCAGCAACAACAAGACGTGCGACAGTCTGTGCATGACCGTGGGAAACTAACAATAAGGATAAAAGTAATGCCTACCGTGCCTACTCATTCAGTTGCTACATTTGTAATGGATATATTTTGACTGCATCTTCTCTAATTGCTTCTATTCTTTTAAAACAGTAAATACCACGAGCTACTATAATTACAAAATAACTTACAAATGGCGAACCAATTAACAAAAAACTTTTATTGTGTAAATACGGAATTCCTTGTTGTAAAACTCATTTCACTTGTGTACATGCTTCTATTGTTTTTCATTCCAAAATTCAGCTATTTTAAAGCTTCATATCCCCGCAGGATATCGTCGAGTGCATTCCTCATGTGGAACTTGATAAAGCGATCTGCTTCTTCTTGGGTGCTTATCATGTCATTCCTCACACTTAGCGAGAGATCCAGTTTACCTCCGTTACTCACAGGTACTACGTACATCCCTGTGAAACCAATTGATTCATTTTCTCACGCGTCCTCATGCCGTCAACTAAATTAACTTTTTAAATGGACTCACGAATGAATGGAAGGAATGCAGGGACGTGTGTAGGAAGATACAAGTTGTCCACATCGACTCCCAGCAGTTTGTACCTTTCTTGTGCCAACATGAGGGGACTTAAGCAATGAGAAATATTGTAGGGAGAAAATACTCGAAGTTGCTCGAAAAAAACCAACGCCCATTCTTTGAGTACAGTTGGAAATGGCCAGAAGTACTCCACCAGGTAAAAGTACAAGATTTCGGACAGTCCTGTGAATTTCGTGTCTAAAAATTCTCTCTCACTTTCCAAAAGACGCTTCACGGGGTCGTTTTCTCGCAAAGGAGCTCGTGGGAATGTCAAACTCCTACATGTGACACAAACAACTTTTAAAACAACGCTTCCAGCTATTAAGGGTTCGTGGAAAAGCTCTCACAAATGATTAGTCATCCCTCCTTGGGTCATCGCAGGATGGTTAGGCCATCCGGTGGGTGAAGGAATCCAAGTGTACTTTGGAAGTTGAGAATAACTCGCAATTTTCTTTGTCTCAAGGAGATGTTTCCTCAAAGCTTCCACCTGGAGTATTCCAAGAACCGTATTGAAATGACTTTGAGTAGCTCTCCGAATTCTCTTCACTTTTTCCAATTCCAAAGTGGTGACTGACAGTAACCACCGGGCATCAGGACGCACTGGTTCCAACTGGAGTTTCCCAGTTATCATCAACTTTATCATGACTTCTGTTAAAACCGCTGGAGCTGTAATAGTGAGCCTCATCATCTCCCAGAAACTTGTAGATTCACTCTGGACTGCATACGGAGACTTTATTCCACTCAACTTTTCCACGAGATGCACAAAAGTGTATCCATCACAAAGGCCGTGGTCAATTTTAAATAGAACAATCGTCTTCTGGCTATTCTCATCCCCATTTCCCTTCGTAGTGAGATGAATCAAAAGGACTTCCCAGTTGGGCCTCTCTCCGTAGTCATTTGTGTCTATCCATTCCCCAGCAAAACGCTGAATTTCTTTCTCCTCATCCCCCACAAGGAGGGAGGTCTCGTGAATCCTTTCCTCCAGGTTGATTTCCCGAACTTTCTTTTTAAACGTGTAGAACCCCCACTTCTCGTAGAAGCAGTAGAGATTCTCATACTTCTTTCGCAGGTCTTCATTCGATAGGAATACATCGTAGAAGTGTTTCCGCAACTTTTCCACCTCCAACTTTCCCGTGAGTTTCCAAACTTGACAGCAATTTTTAATAGGAGATTCTTTGCTTGAGTAAGCGGCTAGTGCGCTATCCATGGCATTTGTTATGGGAATCAAATCTGGTCGGAGGAATCTTGCGAGGATGTGGACTCCAAGGCGAAGGAATACAAGTGGAATGTAAGTCACGACGATCAGTGGAAACCAGACAACCCACAAAACACTCCCTGCGAGAAGATACAAAATTCTTTCCCCGTTTCTTCCCGTTTCTTCTGTACTAAAAATTCCCTTCATGGCTTATAGCAGTCAGTGGAATGACTGATTGGAACAATACGATTGTGACCAACTGCAGTTCGTCTTTTCTCTACATTCTCTGGAGATACAAGCGAAATCATGTACTTGCATTGGATGTTGGTTGCTTATCATTAAGTAGCATGAGCTCGTGCAAGTTTATTTTCATTAAGAAGTAGCAGGGCAGAAGGACTCTTTGTTTGAGAACAAAACTCTCATCAGCATTTTTAACTAATTTGGGTCTTAGTTATTTGTACTTTCCTGCATTCCACAAGGCTAAAAGCGTGAACAAGTTGCGAGTAGACCAATTCTAATTTGAGACGAGCAATTATAAAAGTTCCCACGCAATAAATAGTCTCTTCAAACTTCAAGTATACTTGGCAAGTCGTGGAGTCTGGAGTTCACATCTGTTTATGAGAAGAAGACGCTGAACACTTTTTACGCATTGTGTCATCCCTGGTTATAATAATTCAGAGAAATAAAGTGCAATCAAAGGTCAAGATGAGACAGGAAGTAAATACTAGTTTACTACAATGACAGGCGAAGGTGAGCGTTAAATATCTCGTAAGGGCTCAAGTCAAGGGTAACATGTTTTCTGATGCGACAGGTTGTTCATACTGCAAACCCACCTCGCTTCATTTGGTATAAAATTAATCTTAAAGAACTTGTAGTGAGGCAAGGCATTCACAATCAATAAATGATTAGGCCACATCGAATCAAACAGTCCTTGATTTTCGAATCTTCTTATCTCGATGCTCTTAGTATTCATCTGTAGCCCATCAATCAGTCACACACCTCCAAAGTCTCCGCTAATCTCTGCAACTCCGTTGGAAATACTCGCTGTGTGAACCGATCCAGTTCTCTTTGGTTTTGAAACGCTTCTGAGGAAGCGTTGATTGTCAGTTCTAACTGTCCTGAGTGGGTTGTAGCCACCACGAACATGCCTGTAAATTATCCTCCCGCAATTAACGACCGCATCTTCTTGGAATTTGGAATTAAAAAAGTAATCATTAAGTCGTCTTCAGGAACACTTACAGCAAGTTGGTGTGACACTTGGAAGTACCAACGGGAGTGTAAGTTGTTTAACAGGAATTCCCATGAGGGAAATGGGTTGTGGAGACAAGATCAACGTGGAGAAGAAACAAGTGAATCTCATGAACCCACAGTTAAGTTTGTGCACCAGTCTCTTGAAACTTCCAGGCAGAATCCACATAACACGAAGAGTCACGTAGTTAAATATCTCAGGTCCATTCATTCGTTCGTACTCTTTGAACGCGTCTTCACATACAATCAACCTTTCCAAGGGATTCTCCGCTTTCTTCACTGGAAGTGCATAACTTGCCATTGTCCTGTGTAAAACCCAGCAAATGAACCATCGTTCTTCACTAGAACATTTCATTAATGACCACTTCTCCTTGTAATAACGTGGAGAATGTGGACTTACAAATGGTTGCAAAGTTTGGTGGAGCTCTTTGAACGAGAAGTCATTGCAGGGTGATTAGGCCATCCAAGGGAATGTCCCATGTGAATGAAGTTCGGGAGTGACTCCTCATCTTCAGCCTGCTCCAAGGCTAACTTCCTAATGGCTCCACTAAGTACGGACATTAGCACCGTCACAAAATGAGTGTTGGTTTTCCTTCTAATTGTCTTCACAAGATCCAAGTCCAATGAAGCAAAGGACAAGAACCATTCCGGCTTTTGTACTGTTATCGGGTCGAAAAGTCCTTTGTGCCAGCTAATCCTCCCCCACAAGACCCAGCATGTCAGGAACGGGGCTTGAATAAATAGCTCGACCTATTTCGACATTCATTTTGCATTCCACACAACAACTAGAGACCATTAAAAGTAACAGTGGACAGTGGACATATGAAAAAGTACCTTTTTCTTCAACGGTAAAGCGTCATTTCTACTCGGAAACAAGTACGGACTTTGTGACCCACTCAGTTTGTCCACGAGATGGACAAAAGAATATCCATCGCACATGCCGTGATCTATTTTAAAGCAAACAGTTGTAGTAGACGCAGAGGTCCCTTCATCCAAGTGAATCAGTAGGATTTCCCACAAAGGCTTGTGTTTTCGGTACGTTGGAGTAGCCATCCACTTTCCTATGAAGGAATCCACGGGATCTACCCTTTCTGAATTCACGTTGGCATTCGCATCTCCCTTAGAAATATTATTGGTTTCTCCAGACTGGAAGTTGTACAGGAGACTCAACTCATCTGCAGAAATCTCTCTGATGTGTTCACTCAAATCCAACTCCTCAAGTGGGATTCGCTTCTTAAACATGGATCCTAAGAACTCTACAAAGTAACACAAAAGATTCTCATGCTGCCTCCGGTCATCCTCAGAAGACAAAAAACACTTGTGGAAATGTTCGCGAAATTTTTCTACGCTCATGGATCCACGTAGCTTCCAAACTTGACATGGATTTGCTACAGGGTTTGTGTGGGACTCGTGGAGCACTACTAGCGAGTCTATTTTACTTATAGGAACCAAGTTAGGACGGAATTTCTTAGCTATTGGAATCACAATAAACACTTTCCATAGTAGAAGAGGTCCAAGGAGGGGAATTCCTATGAAGATCCAAAAACAAAGTCCAAATAAGACAATTCCTAAGGCTTTGAAATCCAATTGAGGTTTCAGTGGGGTGATGTGATCCATAGTGTGTCGCAGGAAGTATCTGTTTCTGTTTCTGAGGACAAGACGTCTTCCTTCAGACAGTCAAGGTGATGATCTGGAATGGCCATGCAAACTACGAAACTACTAATCATTCCCTAAGAGCCACGAAATAATTCACAGAAACCAACTAAACTTGTTTATTGCATTCTTAATTCAGGTGTATCCGCAGATCTCACGACAATATCGAGAATCTTGAGCTTGACCACGAAAATTGGGTTAATCATACGTAAAATCCCCAAAATCATCAACTTATTTGTGGTTACTTGTGAGTGCTCTAACAGTATTCCATTGTTTTACCCATGTTTCGTGCTATTTTATATATACTGTTGATGCGTTCTTCGAAATTATCATCCAAAAAATTGAAAATAAAAATAGTTTTTTCACGCGGTTGTGTTGATACTTTATTTGTTAATATACAGTGAGGAGTCATTGCCAAGGCCGTATACTTGTGTGACATGTTTGTGTATTTCTACATTGTTGTGCATTACAATCAACATATCAGTAGTATCTACATAATTATTATTCAAGCTCATGAGTACACAGTCTCACGATTCCCACGGCTCAATACGTAGTCTGTAGTCGCTAATGACAAGTAAGAGTTTTCCAAAATATCCTCCATGCCTGGAAAA
>JAQGAD010002626.1:0-12810 GCA_034696625.1 Isotomurus palustris
GGTTAAAATGGTATTTATACAAAAGTTAAAACGTTAAAGGTGTTAAACAAACATTTCAATTACACATTTGGATAACATCAGAGGTAAACTTCCTTGCAGACTGTAGAATAATATTGGATTTTTAGAGCTTTGAAGATTCTGACCAATATTTACTAATCTGTCTCGCGTATATGAGGAAGCTACAGTTCTACTTGCAACTGGAACTTAAGTATTTGACAATTTAACGAGGTTCTAATTACAGAAAGGATTAAGTTTCCACAACATGAGCTCTAGAGCAGTCGTAAATACTAATAATAGTACAAATCGATGCTGCCAATGAACTATACCACCTCCCAGAATCAAACACTTTAATCAACTTCGAGAAGCCAGTTAGTTTGGCTCTTGACATTGGACCTGCCTAGGAGGCTTATCTCAGGTTGGAGTGACAGATAGATGCTGAATAGGCTCATAAAAACAGCATCATTTCACGCTATCCACAATGGTTCACGAGTAAGTCCAACAACATTTCACAGTGATAATGTTGACACTGGCTTATCTCTAATGGGAATGAAATGGGCAATTTGCGTGTTAAATCGTTAAATGTGCATCAGTGGACACACGTTAATCGTATAAATTCAGATTAACATTAACTTCATAAGTCCACTCTTTCATCTTCTTCTGCAGTTACTACAATTATAGATTTTAAACTGAGATTCATTCATCACAACCCAAACGAACCCAAAACAGTATAAGTTAGTCTTCAGTCATCAAAATATTCTCTTGCAATGGACGGCACCTGGAATTCCCGTAGAAGTCCTGTTTACGCCAAAAATGGAATGGTTGCGTGCAGCCAGGTACAACTTACAAAGTACATTTTTCAAACAGAGACATCTTCTAACATTCTGCGACTAATCTACTTTTTCAGCCGTTGGCTGCTGAAATTGGCCTGCGAATTCTAAAACAAGGAGGAAATGCCGTTGATGCTGCCGTAGCAGTAGCCGCTGCGTTAAATGTCACACAACCTACGTCCACAGGTACGTCCATTTTTAATAAACTTCTTGAGGACTTCTGCTGAGTCAAAATCTTTTTATTTTCAGGAATGGGAGGAGATGCATTTCTCTTGTATTACAATGCAGCTACCAAACAGGTTCAAGGACTGAACGGAAGGTCAGAATTCATTCAAAGCTCACAAATCCTTCTACTAATTCAACTAATCTCTTGTAGAAACATTAATTAAACTCTAATGGGCCAATATTTTCAGTGGGAGATGTCCTGCAGGTCTGTCCATAGACACATTCGAAGAACGAGGATTCAGCGAACAAAACCGACCTCCATCTGTATCTCCTTTGTTCATTACTGTTCCAGGGTAATACAATCATCTCTCTCACTCTCTGGAGTTAATAGAAAATATGCAAATTCTCTTTAACTACCCCACACGCCTTCTCTCAGAGACACAATAATAATCGAAGGTCCAAAGTGTACTACTAACTCAATTTATAAATTAACCATTCCTGCAGAGCTCCAGCCTTGTGGGTCGACGCAGTGGAAAAATTAGGCAGCGGAGAACTCTCATTAAGCCAAGTCATCCAACCAGCAATCACCTTAGCAGAAGAAGGATATCCTGTAGGAGAAGTAACTTCTTACTATTGGGCACGAAGCGAGAATCTTTTGAAAACAGCGTCTCCTAATGGCGATGAAATGCTCTTGGACGGAGTAGCACCTAAGGAAGGAGAAATCATGAAGATGCCGTTCTTAGCCCAGAGTTTCAGATCTCTCGGGGCGAATGGAAAGGCTGGCTATTACGAAGGGCCCATCGCTCAAGCTATTGTAGACATCATCACCCAACTAGGCGGAATTATGAGCCTCAATGATCTCCAAAATCACGTCACAACTGAAGACACTCCAATCCACGTTAACTACAGAGGAGTCGACGTCTACGAAATGCCTCCAAGTGGACAAGGAATCACAGGATTAGTTGCCTTAAACATCCTCGAAGGATTCGACTTAGCCCAAGTCCAACACAATTCCACAGAACATTTGCACTTGGTTATTGAAAGTCTCCGGTTGGCATTTGCAGACACGCGATTTTTTGTAGCTGACCCGGAATTTGTGTCCGTTCCTGTGGAAGGACTTCTCTCCAAAGAATACGCAGCTCAAAGACGAGCCCTCATTTCACTGGATTCTGCATTAACTTCCATTGTAATCAGATATAGATCTCTGTTTATTTAATCTTTTAACCAACAAATTATATAGGTATTTAACACTTTTCTGACTATTTATATCAAGGACCATGGCTCCCCTCCTAACTTCTCTAACACCGTCTACTTCTGTGTAGTCGACGGACAAGGAAACGCTTGCAGCTTTATAAATTCCAACTACGAAGGATTTGGCACAGGAATCGTTCCTAAAGGCTGTGGATTCACTTTGCACAATAGAGGAGATAACTTCTCCCTAGACAGGAATCACGCTAACCGTTTAGAACCTGGAAAAAGACCGTACGTGTCTAAAATTCATAACTAAAAGTTGTACAGCATCACAATATTCACAATGACTGCATTTTCATGGCATTAACAAATTATAATGAAATTCACGACAAAAGGTATCACACAATCATCCCAGGATTAGCTGTAAAGGATGGAGAACTCTTTTGTCCGTTCGGAGTAATGGGAGGCTACATGCAACCACAAGGGCATTTGCAAGTAATCAGTAACATGGTGGATTTCGGAATGAATCCTCAGCAAGGTTAGTCAGTAATGCACGAAATCCCTAACAAAGCACACAACAGTTTATAATATCAGTCGTCTGATTATTTTCTTGTAAACCAGCACTCGACGCCCCGAGAGTTATGATAAATGGAGGCTTAGCAGCAGGTCAAGTTATGTTGGAGGATGGAATCACCGAGTCTGTGAGAACCCAACTGCTGGCGATCGGACATAATAATCCAATTATTGTCAGCGGATGGTCCAGAAGTAGTTTTGGCACCGGACAGATCATTCTTAGGGACCCTATCACTGGAGTCTTGACCGGTGGAAGTGATCCAAGAAATGATGGCCATGCTTTGGGCTGGTAGTTCTCGAGGGACTCGTGCAAAGATGATTTCACTTCATTTAATTTATGTCATTTTATTTCAAAAGTAGCTAGGATTAAGAGAAACTTAAATTATTTCTAACGATAATTCAACATTTCCACGAACTTTTAATAATACTTAATTATTTCACAACGTTTTGTACAGAAATAATTGAAGGAGTAGCAAATATTAATACACGAAAGAGGTTAAAATAAAATTGCCTTTCCACTTTCTATTTAATTATCTTTCCTTTTCTCACGCAGCTTTACTTTTATAATTTTTACGATTAGGTTTGTTATCACAGCAAATTCCACATTATCAATTTCATTCTAACATTCCCTCAGATTAAGTAAAATTCACTATTTGTTACCGCAAGCCTGTTACATCAGAAACGCTTGTGTTTGAGCCAGTGAAGAGATCAGCGTATTCGCATCGCAGTATCGTTAGTATCAAGCACCCACATTTTTGGACTAGCTATTAACTTTTAACTAACTACTTCCTACTACTTTAAATATTTGTTTTACAGTTTAGTCTCCAATGAACATGATTTATATATCAGTACAACATTAAGATATTTGAAGACATAACAATTTCCTTCTATGCCGTACAACAGTAAACATCATTTTAAACAATCGAGGTAGACTTTCTCTTCCACTCGACAAACTCTTGGAAGATGACCACGAGCTCCGTAATTAGTAAATCCAATTAATCCAATAGGTGAACAACAAGTGCCAAAATACTGTTTTCACAAAATTCCACGGACTTTTATCAGTTCCTTGAATCTGAGCAATGGACTGAGATGAGCTGATCAAAGAGCAGACCTCCGGTTGAACAGACACGCATTGCGGAGGAGTATGATACTTCATCGTAGACCTGATAAGAGTCTCAGCCATTTTCTGCAAGAACTCAGAAGCTCCACGGTCGCAATAGAAGTGGCTCATTTCTGTCACGCACTTCAAGAACAAGAACCGAATGCTGAAAGAACACAGAGTACACACTTGTATGAATGTCATACTTAATTCATGAGACGATTTATTATCAGGAGAGGTTCTTCTGACGGGGATAAAAATATCTGACGTGAATGAGGGTCATCACAAGGTTATTACGGCGATGGGAAAGTCCACAAAAGCAATTTCTAAGCTATTTCTTTTAGGCTCTAGGCATCTTAAGTACAACACATTATTGTGCGATTCTTCCAAACGAAGTCATCAATCATTTTAGGCACAAGACATACACGTGCTTAACTTTATTTCTTCAGGCATCCTTTACACATAATAAATCTCCTGCTATCTCCTTTCTAAAGCGTCTGCTTTAAGAGAACAAGACAAATGTTAAGAGATAGATTCTCTTTGAGTTGAGCCTAAAATCCACATATAAAGCAATGATCAAAAGAGAAAGCCCATCAAGATTTGAGATAAACAACAGCAACACAGAGCATTAAGTTTAAGGTCATCATTCAAGACCTCATCCGATGACGACTGTTAAACTGCCGACTTTACTAGCCGAAATTACGATGTTGTAAAATCCATAAAGCTACAAAATTACACCATAAAAAGCTACACCTACTTTATTCATTAATTTTTGAAAAGTTCCTCTCATGTATCATTTGAGCATCCGGAGTTACCCAAATTATCTTTCTGCAACGAGTCCCGTAACTCTTCGAACTACATTTTCCTGTCTCGAAAGAAGAATGCCACCAGGAATTAGTAACTTCCTGTGAGTTGCACAAGAAAGAAAGTTTTCGTGAAAAAATAAACTTTCCCCTGTTATTAAATTAGGAGACACATTCTGCATCTCTAAACCCAATTTGTGTCGCGTGTAGGGCGAACCGAGGTGCTCTCAAAAACTCAAAGACCACTTCAATTTGCTCGTTTGTGACACTAGTCGACACTACAAGGGAATCTAAAGTATGAATCTAAAGAGATGTGTACGTTTTTTATGTACAAAAGGAAAAAGTACAAAGTTGAAATGGACCAATGGTGAATTTTGAATGTAACTAAACGTAAAAGGGCTTGTGATATAATGCAAAGCTGTTGAAATACACATACACTCACAGCACACAACTCACCGATATTATTATTCGTGAATGTTTTACAGGAAGAATGTACTTGGCACACAAAGCCTGTTTGTCCACACTTTTTTTCTTCCCAGAACTACCCTAAACTTTCTTCTCTTTATTTCCCAATGTGGATCTTTGTGCTCGATATGTGCTTGTCTTTTGTCCCTTGGAAATTGGAAGAGATAAAGCAATACGAGTAAAATTGTCCTTTTTAAAAAATAAACTTCCTGAGCGCATCATCATCCCCACTGCCATTCTTCCTTTGTCAAACCTGTCAACTGTTTACTTAAAAAGTTTCTAAGTTGTCCTTGAATTCTGAATAATTTAGTCGTTCAAATGGCTTCCGTCATGCAATCCCAACCCATCCAACCAGACTCGTTACACAGGTACTACAACTCACCACCTGTAATAAAGTTCAACTAGTTCTTTCACGTTAAACTACCAGTGTTAAGTTTGCTTTCACTAACTCACCTTTTCCTCACACCTCTTAAACTTGTCTTAAAGTTGTCTTTATTCTAGCCACGGAGTTATTTAGTCGATAGTCTTTGTAGTAGATTGAGCAGTTCCAATTTTGTGGTTGTAGTTTCTAATCAAACTCTAAGATAAATTCGTGCATGGATAAACACCACAAACTATAATATAAGATTACTCAAGCGAAAAGGCACAGACACAACTTCTCACTCCAAGTTTATCGTTTATTGCATCTCACTTAACGTAGATTGTAGGTACACTTTCATCATCATGTCTCTTGTTTCGGGAGAAATGGAGGATCTGCAAAGTAATTTCCGGAGTTTATTCACATTCGGAAAACTTATTGGACTCTACCCAACATCAAAGTTCCGGTGAGGTTTTCCGCAACTTGAATTGAGTGTTGATTTACTATATACGGGATACATCAAATCTTCCACTTAAATTGTTCTTCTCTTTACTTATCTCACAAATGAGTATGTACAGAGCGATTACGTCAATTAGTATCCTTCTCTTTAACTTTAGTCTAACGAACCAAACCAATACGCCTAGATGTAATTTGTATTTCAGAATTATTGGAGCAATCATCCCAGTAATTCTAGGATTCAACACTATCGTCGATTTGGTAGCCGTTCTCAATGGAAGAGGAAGAAGGAAAGTTCCGTCCCAATTCTTTAAAGAAATCGGTAGTTGCTGGTTTTACCTGACAGGAACTTTAATGTAAGCAAAATACACAAACCTGTACTTCTAAAAAATTCTTGAAATACTTCCAAAAGTCCCAAACTTCCAATTTCTAAAGGTCGCTTAACTATGTTGCGAAACCTCTTGAAAAAAATAACATTTTCTTAAGTACATAACCTGCAAATCCACTTACAACTTACGAGGCTTAAGTACTTGTAGCTGAAAGTAGGAGACTAATAAAAAAATGTGTAGAGCAGTTTGGGGAAAGTCACTTCAAGAGAAAGCAAACATGCGGCAGTCTGGGGGATTTGTATGCTCAGAATGACTCCTGGTATTTTCGTACACTGAAATACCCCAACATTTCTACTTGTTTCCTTCCAGTTACTCCTACTTTTACTGGAGGATACCCAAGTTAAAAAATATCTTCAAGGCTTGGCTCAACTTAAAATCCTTTCGGAGTGATGAAACTTTAAGACGCTTTGTGAATCTAGTGTCCTTCATCATCCTCACTTCAGCGATATTGGAAAATCTGGTGTTTCATTTTAAGCTTTTTCCTGTCTTCGGCAGATCCAAAGGTGAGAAAATCAGACACTCCACTTCTACTTTCGAAATTACATCTTCACACTTTTCCAACATTCCTATCTCTTACGTTCAAGCGTACAACCTATATACTTATTAAATGCATGTCTCTTCCATCGATCATTATTACCTCCTCAAATTCAGATGGTAGAAAATCCATTCGTCTTCCCAACTTTATCCACAATCCACACTTCTTTTATCTCTCTCCTCATTATTATCACTTCGGGCAAAACTTCATCCGTAGTAGGAAATTCGTTTCTTAATAAATTCACTTCACTAACTGGAAATCTCCGGTTCGTAATAAAATACAAAAGAACTTCACACTTGCAAGAACAAAATGTGCGGAAAATCCAAATGCTATAAAAGTCCTTTCGACATTTCATATTTTCTTATCCTTTCTCTTGAGACTCTTGCATTCTTTTTACCTCAAAGTTAAGCCTATTTGTTTGAGACAAAATAGGAATGCTACACACAAAAAATATCCTTATCCTATGATGTTCATGAACTACTAGCAATAAAAGACTTTGGATTATCCTCTCTGTTACGACAATACTTGAATCAAAATCAAATTGAAAGATAAATTGATTCAATTAAGCTATCCTAAAAGTTCAAGCAAACCCACATAAATTTTCTCCAAGTAAAAAGTACCGACAAACCCACATTTCACTACAAAAACTCTAAAACTAGTCTAAACTGCATTCAGTTGGGTGAGTGACTACACATTTCATTGGTTTGATGAGCGTCATGCATTCTCAAGGGAAACCCAAATTCACTTTCTTTGCCAAGAAAAACATTCTATATAGACTCTTGCTAAAACAATACAACCATTCCTCGTTCCATCACATGCATGTAGCTTTTGTCATGGAACATTTGTCTGTGGTGAGGTTGCTTCTCCACAAGTCCACAATCCCTTGAGAATTCGATTCCATTTGGGAGAAGTACGTACAACAAGTGCTACAATAAATATTACATGGAACGGAACGACAATGCTAGAATATAAAAGGGTACTTCACAGTTCACCGCGAGTTGTACAACATTGCCTTATCTGCTTCACACTTGGAGAAAAGTCAAACTGCACCGAAATCAAATAGAGTAACTTTCTCTAAGCGAAACAAAACTGCACTCACTTCAAATAACAAAGAAATACATTTAGGCTCTTGTTAGTAATTAAATCCGCGTGCTGTATTGTACTATTGTTTTCTCTGAATAAATCTTTCCCCGACTCTTCAACAGTAAATGCGATTCCACGCAAATGAGTAGAGATAGAGAACAAATACATAAAACAATCATTAGGTCTTCTGGTACTTTTGTTACCTGTTACCATTTATATTCTATCACCACACAAACAAGTAATCTGATTAGGCTTGAGTGGAATACAAATAAATAACCTTTCGTAACTCGAATTCGCAAGACATAAAAGTGATCTGATGAAATCTGTATTTATTCACAACCTTTCTCGTGATTAGAATGAACCTTTGAAAACAATAAACATCTTCCTTATTATTATATTCCTGGATGATGACGTGGGAAGTAGAATTATAAGACCAAAAACACAAAGGACAACAAAAACGAACCCACACACAAAACTAACAATAATGTGTCTTACTTCGTATTAATTTCTGAAAGTAAAGAATATATGAATACAATACTACGAAAGTTAGTGACAAAAATCTTCAGAATCCTCCTGTACCTGTCATCCCACGAGACACACTTATCTTACAAATCGCAGAAAACTGAAACTTTCTATAAAATGCGCACAAATAAAAGTTAACTTCAAGTTCCCCATTAACACATGAAAAGTACTTGTCAGCTTTGCCTGCTCACAACACAGCTTACCCTGATTGTATCTCCTACCTTCACAAAGATATGATCCAAAATCCAAGCATTGCTCAATACCATAAGTGTATAACAACAACAACCCCATGAATGGCTTTCATTACACCTTTCCACTTCTTAACAAAAACGTTTACCCAAACTTCTTCAACTTCATCCATGAAATCCAAAGCTTCACGTGCGTTTTAGAAATTGTCTATTCAAACGTTTAATTGCTCACCTCATTCAATAGGGACTACATAAAGTATCCCAGACCAAATAAACTATAAAATAAATGAAAGAACTTTCTAAAAAATCTGTACTAGCTCTGTCTGTTCCGTTTCAACTACTTTTCTCCCAGATTTGATTTAATTATGTTTTTCTTCCTTCTTAAGAGCTCATTTCCTGACTTCTTTCCTTCCAGAGCAATGGCGGATCGAAGGAAATATTTCATCTTTGGAGACATACTACCGAAGATCTCATGCAGCATGGGCTCGACTCATTCCCTACTCTCCTTTCCAAGCTATTCTCTTAATCATCACCAACAAACTAGCTCTCTACGCTTGGAACTTCACCGACCTCTTTCTCATTTGCATGTGTCGAGCTATCCAATTCCAGTTCACTACGCTTGTCCAACACTCAGGTTTGGTTTTGAAACTCCTTGACTTTCTCTTTAATCACACACAGTTGCCAGTTGCTACTGCTACTTCGTTTCCACCTGTCATCCACTATACACTGCAGGACACTTCAATCTAATTGCAATTTGCAAGAATCGCACGATCAAGACTCATGAGACATGGCTCACAGCATCCGTGTAATTACAGGACCAAAACGCTGGTATGTCTTACGCTCAAGGTGTGTCGAGTTACTCGAAGTTCTCGATTTATTCGAAGAATTCCTCTCACCATTGATGTTTATCTCGTACGCAATTAATATGTACGCCTTGTGCATGCAGGTACCAATACCAATAAACAATTATATCTTTATTACATCCTCCTCCATCCTGTTCATTAGAATCCTAGCTATCACTTTCCCCTTTTAGGAATCTTTTGATCTTTAATTGTTGTTTCTTGCAAACTCGAAACTTCATCCCAATATCGACTCTATTTCTCTCATTTTGCAACTTCTAATCAATTTTCAGCTCAACCTGTGGCTAACTCCATCGGAAAACACGAATGTTCTTCACGCTCTATATTCAGTGTGGTCATTTATCCACTTGCTTACAAGAATTCTTCTCGTGTCCATCCAAGCCGCAAAGGTTAACGAAAACGCCTTAAGTCTGGAGAGAAAAGTTCAAGAATGTCCGGAAAACGAATTCTCCCTTGAGGTTTGAACTTTCTTCTCCTTACTCAGTTTATCTTTATTTTTATGACATTTTTATTACCTCTTTTCATATCTTTCAAAAGCTAAAGAACCAAAAAGGAAATGGAAATGGGATATGGATATGGATTTTCAAAGAATCTTAAATTGCCTTTACTTTTATTTCAGATCGAAAGGATGGAGATATTCACCAAAGCTATGCCGGCTGGTTTTGGACTGTCAGGTCTCGGTTGTTTCGTAATCACTAAGAAATTCATCTTATCCATGTTCTCAGTTGCTTTTACGTTTGAAGTTTTCCTTCTGCAAGCCGATCATGCGGAAGTAAATTGAAACAACCATTAAAATCAACAGGAAATCGAGAACTATCACCGGGCATTCTTTCCCATAATTTGCTTTTGATCTTCTACCTCAATGGGTACAAAAAAAACATTAGTTACAAATAAATGGAAATCCAAATGTCCTCCTCGTCCTGCCGTCTCCTTCAGTTCCTTCTATTAACAATGCTGCTAACTCAATAAGATGTGTAGTACTGAAAACCAAAATTGCTTTTCTCTAATTGCTTTTCTCTGTTGGCTACTTTCATTTTTTACGTTACACCATTCTCCTTCTTTTACTACTACACTCCAGCAGTCTGTACACTCTTAAGGCTCAGATGCTTCAAATTGTAGATTACAAACGTTGATTGATCTCTACGGAGTGAACATCTTAAAAACATTTATTTGTACAGACGTAGAAAGTCACTCAACCATTTCGTATGAATTATAAATAGCGTAAGCAACAGAAAGAACCGCAAGAGATGTCTCTAACTTTCTTGATAGACCATCTCAGTACTTTTTACCTAATGAGTGTGTATAACAGTTCGGTAACTCGACTTCTAACATCGCACGATAAATAATGCATCATTGCTTTTTTCTACGAATTTCACCTGACTCGTGCCACGCACCACAACTCGTATTTCAGTTTTGGCTTCTCCTTTCCACCAATGCTTGTACTCCCGTAAACTTATGAATTATTACAGTTACTGGAATTACGAGCAAACTTCTCGAATACCAGATACTTTTCCTCAGTTACTGTTTTTGTATCTTCCTCAGTATAGTTTTAATTACAGTGACTTATTCCACTCGGATGAATTTAATTCTCGTATATTTCATTACGGATTAACTCACGTGAATAAGTGTCTCCTCTGTCACAAACTAGTCCAATCGTAACAAGTTTCAAGACCATTTTGGGACATTCGAGGTACTCCACAAAAGTATATGATATTATGTCTTTGGAGACCTCCGCAATTATTACATCATCCGGTCTTTTGCTCCCACTTAGCCTTCACCCAGCTTAAGACTTATTTTCAGAATACGTCAATGTCATCAAAATCAAAACCTTTCCCCATCTCAAATGTCAGGCTGTCCCACATATCCATTATACCTCTCTTTGCTTTTGAAACTCCAGATGTGATAAATATATCATCACTTCTGGCGAAAACCTCTAGAAACCTCTGTCACCCACGTCAGACGTAACAATCTCATCTCCCACTGGATTATCGGCTGCGCTCCGATTTCTTCGCCGAATTGGTGCAACAACAAATCAAGGAAGAAGAAAGCAACTCAACAGAATCACTCATCTCTAGCGTGATAACTAAATGGTGAAAGCAGTGTTAAAGTTTCTCCACCAATCCAAGAATCCAGTGACACAGAAAAGGAAGAGTATCATTGAGACAGGAAGTTAATGGAGAAAGCATATCCCCTCGCTCCCGAAATAAAAGATGACTTCTGTCACAACAACGACAGCTTTCCTCAGTCTTTGTCTCACTCTCATTATTCTTCACTCAATCCTCCTACCATCCCATTAATGAAATCTTTACGGCGCCTTTCTCCATCTCTAATGGATTGCCAATTGTCCATAGGCATGAACTGTACATCCCAGTGTTACCCTAATGGGAATTCTGACTGTCTTCTTCACTGCCTTCCTTCATTATATAGAACTCAACTGAAATGTAAACTGCACAAAAATGACGATAATTTTAAGCCGACTATTAGTGAAAGCTTTTCTGTTTCAGCTCTATCATTATTTCGTCAAAATCTCCGTTCAATGAATTAATAATAATTATTTTACACGCTTTCTCTGTTTTTCATTTGCTATAAGCCAAAGATTATTTCTTCATACAGACGTCTCCCTTTACTGATTCCTTGAATAATTAATATTAATTACATTTGTACACGTCTGTTCTAGGTACACACAACAAACAAGTCGGCATACATCCAAAAGGTTTCTGAATGGTGTTAATTATTTCTCTCGTCATCATCAAGTGTGCATTACACACGAGTTAAATATTTAATTTCTCTTGAACACGCTAAGCTCCATGCATTATACACTGTCAGAAGCTTCAACACAAAATGCCATACATCTTACACAATTTCTGTCTAACACTTATAACTTATCTAAGAATCTACAACGTGCAGGAATGTAGAGAAAGCCCGTTTCTTGGCATTTCTCGTGGCTCCATCCTCCAACCTCTTAGACGTGTTAGTTGTTCAAGGACAATTCTTCCTGTTTTAGTATTTGTGCCAACAACGCACGGACATCTCCATTCTCACGAATCATGGTAATGTGATATGTGCACATTCACGGTTGCAGCATCAGTAAGCGTTATACATTATGATGGTTAATGCAAGCACCGGGAAAAAAGTTATCAAAAGAAGAAAGCTGATAAGCACCAAGGTATGTCTGACAATGGTGGTTTTAAAAGGTAGTCCTGTGCGCATAGTTACACGCGATGATCGAATTTTCTCCAGCATGGAGGTGAAAGTGCTTTTACTCGGAAGTTAGTTAGTACGATACGAATGGGGAT
>JAQGAD010002627.1:0-12800 GCA_034696625.1 Isotomurus palustris
AGATTCGAGGCTTTGTGACTCCTACCCATTTACTCCTTTCCATAATAAAACTCAAATATAAATGAATGATTTCAATTGGTCTATTCATTGACAATTTTTGTCTATGAGTTGTTCGTAAAATTCGTATTCATATCTTTGTTAGAAATATTATACCTGATTGGTCAGACTAATTCAGATCTCAGACGTGTACTCTTTTGTACCTGATGAACTATGATATCCTCATACCTCATGCACAAGGAAACAGTTCCTACAACCGAACTTACGAGTTCCAAGAATGGTTTCAGAAGATTCAGAGTCGGTGAATGGACACAAAGTAAACTTACTTCTTCAATCATGTAGGTGTCTTAGTCACGGAGAAGTGATAATAATGGAAAACCGAATTAGCAGCATTCCAGGGAGTTTGGTGATAATTATGAAGTAGATTTCCCTGTAAAGACTGTACCGACGCCGTGCGCCCGTTCGTTAATATTTTGGGTCTTTTGATGTGCTGCGCTGTGTGGGTGAAAGTTAAAGACGAAATCTTGGGAACGAGTTATTATACCTGAAGGGTCTCTTTCCACCTCCTGTCTACCTGTTCATTTCAAGATTCAAGGAGTTATGCAACATTTATACAGGAGGCTCATTTATGCAACTAATTACAAGGGAGTTCGGTTTCATTTTCATTAATCGAGAGTTTTATTGTTCGGTTTCTTTTTAATTTTATATCGTTAAGTAAATCTATCTAGGAATCACAATTTTGTTTCTCTCGAAATGAGCGTATCTGTCACTTAAATTAGCACAAATGTCATTCTGCTTCACAATGAGGCATTGGTTTCCTGCTGAAATGTTTTGTTGCCAAACTATTTTTTGTTTTGTAGTTTTACAATAAAATAGTATTACTTTAGGGTAAAAAATATTTACGCAACGAGTACTTCTAGACTTCTACGGCAGCTAGTTGGGTAAGAGGGATGAATTATGTAACAAAGTTGTTGAGTTGCAAGACAAAGAGCTCGTCACGTAAAATACAATTACGCTGTGACTCGAAAGACATACGAAAATAATAATAATTAACAATAGCTAATTGCGCAGTGCTATTGTGTAAATTAAGGCAACTGTGTGGATTTACGTAACAGAATCCAGAGTTTTCATGGAGGATAAAAAAGTATATAAAATAAAAACTTTATAGTGTCATACAATATGAAATTTCGTATGGGTGAGAAACAACGAAGGTTTCTACGAGGAATGGAGAGCTTTAAATAAGATGGGTACGAAGTGTACCTCAAGTCTGAAATTGAGAATTTTCCGGTACATCAGGAATAACGTGAAGGATTCTTCTACATGTGACTGTTATTGTTCCTTCGGTTATTGAGACGATCGTAAGAACCTCTCAAGTGGGGCTCTCCCATTCCTTCGACATCAGGTTCTCTCCAGTCCCGTGAGTTTCTACGGCCGGGCTGAACACTGTACAGTTGAATGTCATCATCGGGGAGGAATGCCTGCAGATCAAATGAAGTTGGAGGTTAATTTAAAAGTTAATTGAAAGCGGACGTAGCACAGAAGTAAGTAATTACTTGATTCATTTGGCCCCCGTTTGGCGGAGAATGGGCGTTGTTGGCGAAATCTATGCTAGTGACTTTGGGTTTGGGGGCTTTTCCTCGAGTCCTGGAGGCTGCTGAGTTGGGCACAAGGGCTCCATTGGGCGCAGGAGCTGCTCCATTGTTTGGAGGGACTATGGGACCTTTCAATGTCTCCATGTACGACTTCTTCCTCTCGGCTTTCGAAGTTCGCCTCTCCAGAACATTCGTTCGTCTCTCTTTGAGAGCTTCAAACGTTACTTGGAAATGTTCACCACCAAAGATTTTGGCTTGCTTGTCAGGAGCTGGAAGTTGAAAATAGAAATAGTACAGCTGGAATGCTACAATCTAGTACAAACCCTACAAACACAATCTAGGGTTATGGGCAATGTGAGACAACTCATTCCAGACTTACAGTTGAGGATTTCCTTGAATTTTCTTTCGAACGCGACATCCAAAGTTCCCACTTGTTTCCGAGAGTTCTTTTGCTTCTCCAGATTGTAAATGGTTTTTCTCCCTGCCACATCCCCTTGACCTCCGCGACCATTGTCACTGTCACCTGTGGAAAAATAAAATTCAGTTGAGACTTAAAATTAGGCTTACACGGTCACACGACAAATTTGTAACACTGTAATAGATCAACTTACCGTCCAAATTCTTGAGTTTCTGGAATCTCCGAATAAGACGCACTCCATCCTTCTCTACATTTCCATCAGTACCAACTGGATCCACATCTTTGCCGCAATCAAACAGTTCGGTGGAAGCCAAAATGTGAGAAAGAGTTCCGAATCGATGGAACAACATGGCAATGAACTGAATGATAAGAATCAAAGCGAAAAAGGCCACAAAGACTAAACCGATTGGTTCAAGTTGTAAATATTCCTTTTGGACTGAGAACTGCGAGCAAACAAAACATAATTTGATACAGACCCGTGCATAAGGTTGACGAGGCAAAGATAATCAGATAGAAGCAAACTTACTTCTCCAGTGAGCTCGTTGTAGGTGACATTGTTCTTAATTCCCCACGGCCACTTGAGATGCAAAGCATCCTTGTTAAGCTGCATAAGGAACACGATAATGACGAAGATGGCATTGCACATGAGAAAGAAGAAGACACATCGATCCCGAAGTTCTGCCAAGGCTTTAGCAATACGCGCCTGCAAACATTTCACAATTCAGAACAAATGTTTCTACTTGCGAAATAAACCTTTTTAAGACAACCCACCTCCTTTTGCTTATCTGAATCGATAGGCTTGAGATATTTCTCAATGAGATCCTTCCAGAATGTAAGCTCCAATCCTGAAAGATAGTCAACTTCACCCCGCTTCAAATCCTTGTCTTCGATCCAGTAAGGATTGATCAGATCATCTCTTTTGTCACGTGTGACTAGAAGGTCAATAAAAATAAAATGATTTTTTTGAGTAAACGCATCATAACGAGTTTATAAAATTGTAAAATTACCGGAAGAAGAAGACTCATCATCATCGTCATCATCATCTTTGTTTTCATTGCTTTCAGTTTCGTTTTTCTCTTCAATGGTTTCCCTGTGTCGAGGACTGGCAGCAGATCCAGCTGCAGTGGAAATTCTTCGTCCAGCAACTGGAATGTCCAACTGTCTTTCAATACAATCCAGTCTTTTTGTGACTTTCTCCAAGGAATCGGCAATTCTCAGAAGTTGCTGTCGTTCGTCAACAGGTTTCTCATGAGTACAACACATCAGTTTGAAGAGTCCAGCAAAGGAGATTTCCACGGAGCCTTCAGTGTCGTCAGAATTGCCTCCGGGAATCAGTCCCAGAAATCCTCCCTTTCTCGCACGTTTCTTTGCTTCTTCTGCGGCCTTCTTCTCGGCTTCCAATTCCTGAGAAACACACATGTAAACCGTATGATCTTTGTCACTTTCATGAAACTCGGGAGATTGGATCTGTCCTTCACAACTTACCGCTTTAGATTTCTTAGTCGCAACTTCTCGAGTACCCCACGAGACAACGTTCAGATTGATAAGTGAATATATGATAAGGAGGAGGTACATAGATGGAATAGAAAGTAGGTACAGTCCTCCAGGAACTACACACCAGAACTCTTGAGGATGTAAACAGGCTGCTATGAACGTCGAACCCGTGAGACATATCAAGAAAATAGCTGAAGGGGAACCAATTCCGTCCTCGCCTAACTGCAGCGCGGTACCCACTATGACAGCCATCATGATGAGAGCATAACCCGTAGACAGTATCTGTGCTACTAGCAGCTGTAATACAGAGATTGTTCACCCACATCCTCATCATTCATGTCCAGCTTGAAACATAATATAAAAATTAATTTTGTTGAGGTTCCTACCTGCCAGTCAGCCTTCATCGTGAAGCAGACTACGATGAAAAGGGTGATGGGAATGATGTTATAGTAGAAGCTGGTCCAGTTGTCAATCCTGAAGGCGGCTACGAAGGCACCCACCAACATGAGGAATATAGTTCCAGGGCCGAGAATCGTACCTCCCATCAACATAGATTGGTACATGATGTAGGGCAGGGAAATGTCCGGGTTAACTTTGATCGTCCTCTTGTAATCCACAAGCAGATCGCAAATGTTGGCAATGGTTGATGGAACCCACCGACGACGCTGATTGTAGAACTCACTGAATCCTTCAGGGGCGTGTGTCCATGCGTCACTAGCAGCTGAGTACTCGACTCGGTATCCTCGTTGCAGGAGAAGTGTGCACAACCAACGATCCTCTCCCTGATCGTATTGGACGTAATGTCTTGGTTCATCTGACCTTAAGGTGTACTTGGCCATCACATTGTCATCCATAAGGGCCTTTCCTCTGAACAGAGAGAAGCATCCGGGAGAACAAAGTACGCATCCGATCATGTGTTCAGTAGCCTTTTGTAGCCAATGGCCAATAGCGTACTCGAACATTTGGTACCAAACCATAGGGCCAGATCCCACAGGGTGAATACGACCACAAGCTGCCCCCAGATTTTTGTTCTTTTTCATAAGATCCACCAACAATTCAACAGCATTCGGTTGGAAATCAATGTCTCCGTCGAGAGTAAGGAGGTACGTATTCTCAGCTATAACTTCCTTTCGAGAAACGGGGATGGAGAGTTCCATAAGACGATGACCGAGAAGGTAGTACATGTACATGACCTGTGACCAACGTTTCCTGTGACGAATCTTTGCTTTGTCCTTTAAGTGAGCGATGACTTTGGTCTTTCCAGGGAGAACCCATTCAAGTCTGCCTCCGTAAGGTGTAGGGAATTTCTTGGGCGGACGGATTCTAACTTGAGTCTCGTGGACAAATGTAGCTGCCTCATCAAGTGTGACGACCAGCAGTTTCACGAAAGAGTTGCAAATGATGGGAGAGTTGACAGATCCTTCATCTCGAAGTTCGAAGGCGTCGTCAAAGAAAATATGAGTTTCAAACTCGTAGTAACCAGGATCAACGACGTCGAAATACTTGAGAGCAACTCGACGAGCACATTGGTCTTCGTCCATTCGAAAGAGAGACTTCAACATTTCCATCATTTCTTCTTTGTTCTCGTGCCACATAGTAGCGCAGGCATAGATTCGAGGGATCGTGTCGCCTTTGAAGACTTTTTCCTTTTCCTTGTGGGACGAATCGATGGAACGGATTTCTTCGTAGTCAGTTTCTGCTGGCTCTTGTTCCACGTCATCTGCCCGAATGTCATTGTCATCATCTCTTCTTCTGTTCATAGCCATCGACTGATCTATCAGGAGAGAGTTGTACATCGGAAGGACAAAGAGTCTCTCCGTGCTAGCCAATCTCTCAGCTTTTGGTATCCAAATGTGAATGGCCACCCATGCTTGGGACAGAAGCCAAAGCAGCCACACCCAAGCATGTTCTTTCGTGAAAAAGTTGTAGGCAAAGTCATCTTTAGGGCAATTCCAGTACAGATATTGTGGTAATGTATTTTCCAAAAAGCACGCGTCTTCACTTCTGAGTCCACAAAGGGAAATGAGGATGGAGAGAGTCACGGGGACTGCCAAACTAATGGGAAATGCAAAACTGAATCCTTGGATGCAGATCTTACAAGCGAATTTGCCTAACCGAGAAACAAGGAATGATTATGATAGGGACATTTTCGTTAGTAGATTACTGATTAGACTATTTCGAGAGTAAGCTTACCAAAGATGTAGCATGCATAAGCAGCTACGATCTGGATGAGAAGGGACAAACGAATAGCACTCGAGTCAGATATCTCAGGGATGTTTTCCAAGAGAGGAGCTGCTCCAGGAATGTCCGGAAGAACTCCAACTTCAGGAGGCCTTATCTACAGAGACATTTGCGTTTTTAGTTTGATTCATATACAGGTAGACGAATATCAATCAAAGCCTACGAAATGGTGACTTGGTAGGCATAATCAAAATGTACCTCTGTAACATTGATTCTATGGGCTTGAAATCCTTCGGAGAACTTAGAGAACAAGTTAGAAATGTTCTGTCCAGCAATCCAAATAGAAAACAACATGGCAGAGAAAAAAGCTAAGATTTTCCAAGCGGATACGAAGATATAAACGAAATATCGAGTGGTTTTCTTAATGTCCAAGTTTTTCTTTAATTTTCCAAGCGCACGGATTGGCCCTAAAAAGGCAGAAAACGTGTTAGTTTCCTGAAGTATTATGATCTTAAAGGGTAACTCTTGTCTTACCGAATGGAGAGTCCTCATTTACGTAGTTTTCCCACCATCCACAGGAAATGAGAATAGCTGAAAGCGGTTGAAGCCACGGGCGAGAAGTCCCTTCTGAAGAGAATAATGGCCACAAAAACAACCCACTTAACTGAAGAAGAATAGCTACCACATCCATTGAGCACTGCAACAGCCACTTTCCTCTATTTTCTCTGTCGGGAAACCGAGAGAGCATTCCTATGAGCAAAAGCAAACATGTCATAATTTCATCCGCAAATTATTTTACAAGAATTTTCCTTGCATTATTTTTACCAAAAATGGCAGGAACAAGGCACACACAATTTGTAAGCATAACTGCCTTCAAAACGTTCATTGAAGGCAACACAGCGAAGACGAAGAGTGCCAGTCCAATAACATGGCAAGACTAAAACACAAAATATTAATTCGTTGCTAGCATAATCTTCCTTCATCATAAAAATGACTTTACTTAAATATCACAAAACTCACTTCAAAAATTAGGGGAATAAGGAATTCCCCAGTCGTAGGTTTCCTCCAAGACTTAAAAACGCAAATACGAAGTGATCGAATAAAAGTCCCGAGTTCGGGCACAATAAAGGCAAAGAAAATTGCCCATGTCCATGAGATACGCTCGACTTCTGAAATCGACGCTTCATATTTCTTGTCTCGTCCTGAATATCATCAAATAACATTAAGAAATTAAAGCACAGTGATAATGTAGAATTTCACTTAATCCCTCAGTTAACTTACCATATTTCTTATTACAAAATGGAACAGTGCGGTCAGACTCCAACTGAGAGGTCATCAACAACAGACTTCCTTTGGCTAAGACTGCACCTCCAAGAACTACGCCGAAGGTTACGACATATGCTAAAATCTAGAAGAACAGCAAAATAAGCATCTCACTCAGCTATAGTAATTATTATCATCATAAGCCATCATAATAAATGATTATGGGAATCTCAGGAGAGAGAAAGAAAGATACGAGCACAATAGCTTCCCAGCTATTCATTTGTTACGAGAAGTGATGACTCAAATCTCTACAGATCACCACAAAGTCAAAGTATCTTTCGTGAAGTGGAAGTGGTGGTGGTGCTTGAAGGTGTACTAATAATAATAATAAGTAATTTATAGTCCGAGCTGTCTTTGGTTTGAGGAAGAAGACCTCCCAATCCTTTCATTGTATGGAGAGAGATTTAGCGATTCACGCTGGTCATTCACTTTCATCCACATTTAATCATCTGCTCACCACCACCACTACCTTCACTTATTGCCTCGGTCCGATGTGACTGATGAGAACTGAGATCACAGTGATTCCCATATCCTTCGTTGTCATCTCTCACTCTCAAAGTGCAATTAAAAGACCTTACAAGTTCTTCTGACGAGGCTCATCATCATCTCTACTTCTCTCTACTCCTCCGCTATTGAAGAATGTGAATGTAAGACAGTAAGACTTACTTTAAGACTCTTGATAATGAAACGGTAGCAGGTCTGGTCTTCGATGTTAACATTCTCAGTCTCTGGTGGAAGATTTCGAAACACATCCCAGTTCTTTGTATCCACATTCTTGTGACTAGAAAAGAAAAGTCATGAGCAACATGAAGTCTCCATTAAATTCATCTCTCATGTCGAAATCCTGCAGCTGTCAATCATACATTCCCATTCATGTTGGTCTGCTTTAATAGTAATATTTCAATTTGTCTTCTGCTTTATTCTCTATTGTTGTGTAGTTTGTAGCTTTCATGTAATAGCAGTACAAAGAAAGAAGTCATTTGGAAGGGAAAGAACATCTTCGAGAGATGTTTGAATAGTTTTAAACTAGAGATGCGTACTAATTAAAGGCGTCAAGTCATCCGTTGGTATATCTTCTGTACTAAATTAGTAGAGTGAACTAAGCTGCCATTCTGCCATAGCTTTGAGGGTTATTTCGACATGTCGACGGGATTAAATCGTAACAAAAGCTTTCTCACCTTCCCCCATAAACGTCGTTCTGAGCCAAGGGAGTAGTCTCATCGTCACTGTATTCTGGCTCGGAGGTTTCCAGTCTCATTGATGGCATCTTGGGGAATCACACCGCAAGTAGTGCGGCCTTCGTTGATTCCTCCCTTCCTCTGAAACAATGACCAACAGAACAATTACGTCATGAACTTGAAGCGATTCAATCTTGATTCATTCATGCAAATGCGCTAATCACGACGATGCCAAGAGAACTAATTACTCTCGAGAGACCTACATGCAATTTAGCGGTTGGGAGTTAAGACTGTTATTATAGTTTGTTTAAGGAACTGAATCAGTCCCACCACAAGGTCACCTTAGTCATCATCATCACATTGTCACTCATTGTTGCAATTCGAGTGTAATCTTATTGTGCCTACCTCGATTTTAGCGCATTGGCTATGCTTTATTTCTCCCAGCACCAAGTGCAAGGAAACCTCGCACAATAGAATAAGTTATTCTACAAAATCATGGTAAGAAATGGTACCAATCAACCTGCCAAACTGCCTACTACCGAGACGAAACAACTCCCTTGAATAGCTCTGTACTAACTCATTTCAATAAGCTATGCAACTTAATGCGCGAAAAACCTTAAAAGAGGTAAAAACTAGATAAACGCACTAATAAAATAAGGCAGCTCTACTCTCAGCCGTCAGTTGCTTTTCTGTTTGTATGCACTAAAATAAAATGTTATTAAAGTCATGAAAAAATTGGTGCATGAACACGAGAGCAAGGCCTGTCTATTCTAATCTCTCTCTGTTCAGAATTTAAACTTGAACAGTTGCTATTGCAAATTACAATTCACCTGAATCACCTGAACTAAGCACTCCTACCTACTTAGCTAAAAGAAACACCGTGTTCAGTTCATTCAATGAGTGTATAATGTGTAGTAACCCAGCTTAGGTGTTCTGTACGATTTTTCAGTGAGGAAGGTATGGGTTTCATACTATCATAGCTTAGCTGCAAGTTTCAGTCTAGAAGGATGCACAAAAGTAGTTACAGGATCTTACTGGCAATTTTGTATCGAAAGGGTCTTTTTCCATCTCTTATCAATAGTAATGCGGTTGGGAGGATAAGACAAGTAGGTATGCATAAGATAAAGCAGAAGAATAAAAGAAAATGCCTTAAATATGGTTGGATAGGGTGGGTTGAGCTGACATAGGAAGGAAGGTGTGTATGAGTGAGCGAGACTGGTTGTTATTAAGGCGAGAAGGAACCTTCCCTTTCAGGTGAGTGCCAATCTAAAATTAAGAAGTAGAGATACAATGAAAGGGCACTAATAATAAAAGAAGGAACGAAGGGGACGACGAAGATAGAAAGAAGAAAGTGGGACAAAAGGGTTCCACTCGTACGATTCGCATGGCCCAGTTTCCGCAGCCTAAGCGACTAAGCCCCATATACTTACAGCATGTGAAAGAATACAGTATTAAAGTCTGAAGTATACAAACCTACATCAACTTCCCTTAAACTCTGTTTACAACTACAACCCCAACTCTAACCACAAGGAATTAAATTACAAGAACGGATGAATGGATGGATGCTACCGTTCCTATATAATACCGAATAACTCCCACACAATATGCTCTAGGCTCTAACACCAAAAATGCCTCAGAATACAAAAATGAAAATTGCGAACAATGAAATAATGGTTTATCTCAGGTGTGATTTCTTGATTATTATCTTTCTGTGTATCTACACTCTACACTGCATTGTGCGACGCTACAAGTTGCTTGTGTTCATATGAAATTCCTCACACATACAGCTAGCTACATACGAAGAGATTTCTATTCTGAGCGTGCGATTTTTCTGAAACTGCTGAGATCAAGTGTTCAAACAGTAAATACCATTGAAGATGCATATAGGTTTCATGAAAAAATGAAGTATGACTTATGCAGTTGTTTCGTTTTAGGTTCGGATCTTTGAATCTGTCAGCAGCACGCAATAAGCAGCAAGACACTCGGTGGAACGCTAAACTCGCGTCTCCAATTTTACTTTACAGCAGGACAAATTGAACAATCCTCCTGATTCGTGCAAGTATCGTGTGGCAAACACACAGGATCTGAATAATAATAATGCCCTTTACTTTTGACGTTAGAATTGAATAAGCCATTAAAAATTCTCTGCGTGAGACGATTGCCCTCATAAGTTCCCAAATAAGGGTCTGAGCAAATAAAGATAATTTTAAATTACTCATGGTTCTTAATACAATAATCTTGGCGTATCTGCCCAATGCGTATGTCTATGTGTTATGAAGAAAAAATGTCACATGTTGGTGATTGTGGAAAGGAACATAATAATAATAAAATAAGGTTGCATAATGTATGAGGCTGCTGTGGGAAATAAAAATCACTAAGAATAATACGGAATTTGTAGGGTTGAATAGCATTTTAGAATGCAACAATGCAAATAAACGCGCGTATGAAATAAATAGGAGACTTACATAAATAGCTTTGAAGGGGTTTATGTACCAAGTCCCTCACAATCCCATAGTTATCCGCTTCCTTGCGAAATCTGGTCCCCCTGAGACGACAAAGAAATAATGTTAGACACAATTGAGAGAGAGATAAAGTTAGCCGATCACATTTGATAATGCAAGAACAATCAAAGTATTGTAAAAGCAGGTAGCAAGTGTGGCATTAGCTTTAGCAAAGAAGAGAGCGAATTCTGTCGTAGGAAAAAATTAGAGCGATTATATCCTTCATCCTTATTATGAGACACTTTTTGCTCTCCTCAGATTTACTCAAGGAAGTTAGAGTTGTTCTTTGTCTCTGGAAGGAATGGGTGGAGTCCATTCCATGGAATGTCCGCAAGTCTAAATTATTCCATCTACGGCGAAGATGAAAGATGCTTTACAACTGTTACTCTCCTGTTGCGTCGTTGTGTAGAGGTTTTTTAACCCAGGACCATCAATTTGTGCAAGGAGAGATTGAATCGTATGGATATAAAGATTAATTAGGAATCGTAAGATCACTTACTCCTATTTTACCAAGCTACCTTGCTAAAATATTTCAAGGTGCTCTGGTTCTCTTCCTTGCCCTGCCCCTTCTTCTGCTACACTTCAGACTGAGAACTGACATCGAAGCTCTTAAGAGATCGAAGGAATTGTGCGCTTTGCATGAACACTAAAATAATCTCCTGCGAAGTTCACTTGTATGCATATCAATTCTTAGAGGCTGAGGATGTGTTATGCATATGTTCTCGATAACTAAAACATGTTGAGTCTACCTAGCTAGGGATTGATGCACGATGATAAGAGAATCTTCACTTTTTTGTCTTTTGTACTGATCCTCAGACAAGACTTGTGCTTAAGAACCGAAAAAATGTGCAGCTTGGAATGTAGAAAATCTTTGATTGGTTCTGTAAGGCCGAATATAGACAAGGTACAGCTAATTCGCATATCCTGACAATCTGCACATGAATTCAATTATTGGCGATAGGAATACACAAGAAATATAAGGATAGGAGCCACGCCTATGATGAAAGTGAAGCAACATACAGTTCACAATAGAGGGACTTGGGCATTCACTTATCTCAACATTCTCAACAGTTTAAAACTCAAATGAGATTGAAAGTCATTCTTTTCTCATTTGCTGAACAATTGAAGTCCATTTGATTTGAATGATCTGAGCGAGCCCTCAGCGTTACACAGACTTGCAGATGGTGAGAAGCTAAATAGTCAAGTAGTCAGTGAAGTGAATGTATCCAAAATATGGGTTGGGGGTCTCAAAGCAAATTATTTAAGTTACATTTTAACTTTCATCAACGTGTAGTAGTACATTTTACATCATGTCTTTATCGAATCAACCTTGTTCTTTGCTCGCGAATTAAAAAGCCATCAATGAATGAGTTTTTAAGCCGATACGACATATATATAAAGCAGAAGGAAACTTAACTTCATGAATTTCGTTGTTGAAGCAAAGCGATATGGAATTTGAGAGTTAAAGACTTGAACCACAAGATATTATTGCTTGTCTAAGAGAGTGCAGCCCAAACGACCTTCTGTCGCGATTTACGTGGAAGACATGTATGCATTGTCTCTTTAGCCACAGGTTTAATGGAAGCAAAGACCTCAAGCTGTTTAATAGTTACTTAGGCACGTTACAAAAGAATGGAAGCAGTTCAGGGAGAAGGACCAAAGACCAAGCCCACCATATCTCACAAGATGCCTACAGATACAGAGACACCAAATAATGGTCGATTCGATCATTTTAACCTATTTTATCCAATGTCTGTGAATATCTGATGGTTTCCGCCTACTTTTAGAAAAGCAACCTGGTTGATTTTATTAAACCCTTAAGTCATATTACTCAATTTCTTAACATGCCTACTAACTGCAAGTTTTAACTCAAGCGTCGCATAAAAACAATAATTCCGTCGATCCCGTGTAGGTTGTAGGTACAGGCAATAAAAAATTGCTTAACGTTCTCGCGGGGATTGCCAACGAATTCATTGCTGACTAAGAATGATAGTTAATTATGCAATTATGCAATTGTCAGATGCACCCTCAGACTTCAGACTGCAAAAGTCACTGATGATCATGTGAGTGTCGATGAAAGGTAAAAAGATCTAATGTGAAGTCATCTATACTCGTC
>JAQGAD010002628.1:0-12798 GCA_034696625.1 Isotomurus palustris
GTGGCGCAGTGGAAGCGTGCTGGGCCCATAACCCAGAGGTCCGTGGATCGAAACCACGCTCTGCTAACTTTTTTGCATTGAAATTACCCAGCACGTCCGCACTAGTCTACAAGTACATTCTACTCTGATCTTGCAGTACAATTAAAATAGTCACACAATTCAAATATTATTTATCAAGCTATTTAATTTTAAATTATTCATGAGTACTGTTATAGATATAGAACTAATTTATTAACAACATCGGAATTATAGACTTACTCACCCTAAGTAATTTCAAAACTTTTGCCATGAGGATAATTGATATATAATCCAACTTGCGAGCTTCAGTGTATAGAAATTACTGAAATATATACCACTGTTCCACGTATAACGTAGTGAAGCTTGGTTAACTCAGCCGGACGATAAGTCGTACATCTGCATCTGTAAGCTCTATTTGTGATCTTTTCATGTCCTTCCTTCCTACTTTGAGCTTTGTCGAGGGACCATATTTTCCCTAGATCTCCTACAATACAGGTAGCAATACGTAAGCAACTACAGTTTTACAATTTCATGAATTAAGAGGATAACAGGCTTTTACTCAGGCCTGTGTTGGTCAACTCAACAAATACTTAAAAACATCTTATTATTAATATTGAAAGATATCTTAGAATCCATGCGAGAATTATCTTATGAAAGTGAAGATCAGATCCGGTTAGCGATGCCAAAAGAATTTTTTTGCAATGGCTCGTTCGTGATGAGTTTCACAAACATCGCCAGTTCCGCATATTTTTTGATATTTTGAAATATGGCCGCATTACTTATTTCTTTTACTTGTTTCATGTTAATTCTGATCACCACTCTCATGACACTAGACTGGCTAACTACATTCATGCTCCACCTTCTATGGGCAATTATTACGGGACCAATAAATATAGTTTATTACTTTGTTCCTTTAATGTGGAATGATATGTAATGTAGCATTGAAGACATCAAGTCCTTTCCGGAATCAAAAATTAACTAAACAGCGTAATTGTTTCTAAAAGCTAACCTGTATTATCTAGTTCTAAAAATTCATCTGTCCAATCTACTTTACTACCGTTTAGTTTAGTATTTATTTGACTAATTTGTAACTTAGCTTACAATCAACATTAACCAGTTATCTTACTTATCGAGATGTAACCAGTCCAACTTAGAGATTTCTTGTGCTAATATATGTATCTTAAATCTTTATAACACTTCCATAATCACAGAAAACTTCGCTTATAATGAAACCTATTTTGGAGTGTGCCAGGACTGCAGGTGTTCGCAGGTTAATATTAAAATGTACATTTTGGGGACTACGAAGGAAGTAAATGCTGCAAGAATATATGTAATGTGTAAACTAAACGTGAGAGATTGTATGCCGGAGTCTAAATATTGTTGGTAATACTACAATTCACAGAATTGATTCTACTTAAAGGAAATAACTATCTATTTGAACTAAATCCAAATCCAGTTTGATATTGGAACACAAAGTTATCTATTCTATTTAATACTAGACACTTATGAACGACAATTACGACTTTTGCTATCAGAAATAGGTAAATAAATTTAGCATGATTGAAATCATTACCAAAGTTCACGAATCGTTGCAAATCAAATCGTAAGAAGTAAGGAAGAAATCCATCTCACATTTTTTTTCTGAATCAAGCCTGATAGAAATGAATATTTTTGGATGCATACTTTACAGAGTTGGATATTACGCAAATATGTGTAGAAAGAAGAAATATGGCATTCTATTAAGTAATAAGCATACATCTTGACATATATTCTTTATTCTACCTTTCGTTGTAAACATCACGCGTCTTAATTAACAAGAAACGGTCTTGTAATAGGTTTCAAGTTGTGATGTTGCAGAAATCAAAGCACTAAACAATTAGCGGTAGCTTTACATCTAAAAACATACCTAACCACAGCTCGGTTGATCAATTACACTTAATCGTTTTAAGTTGAAGCACCGAGCAAGGTTTAAAAAAAGTAAACACGTTCAGTGCCGCAGAAATAGTGTCTCCTGCCTAGTGAACCCACATTTAAATTTTTGAACAGTTTTTGTTCTTTTGCAAACACATTTGCTCTTAATAGCCAAGTAAAAATTAAAGATTATTATGACTACTGCAGATTTGTGGATTTTTTGCATTATATGGGAATGGAAGAAGCGGCCTCAGAGTTCAAGCCTTAGGATAAAATAACAATGACATCCCAGATTCTAGCAAAGACTTCTGTCATCCTTAAAAAATTCAGGAGGATAAAAGGATCACAAAGGATCCAATAGACTGGTTCAACCAACTTACATATCAAAAGGGTGGGTCAATAGTATACATGACGCAAGGATTCTAACACAAGAATTACTCCAACAAGAATTACAGAATTTTCACCAGAGAATGTAAAAGTCTTTGTCACCTAGATGGAAGTATTCCACGATTGCTTATCGCTAGAATCCTAATTCGTACTTATTGTTACTTTTTTAGAAAGGCAATTCCAAGCTGCAGACAAAGACTTCCTGTTTGAAGATTTGAATATTGTAGCAAAAGAGAAATCCAAAATTCCGGATGGAGTCACAATCAAAGCCATAATGGATACATAGACCCTTCAACCTGGATTTCCTTTACTAAGTCTATCATTAAACAGAGACGAAGTTCAAGTCACCATTTTCCAGGTATGCTGCAGTTAAAAGACTTCGTAATTTTTCGAAGTAATTCAATAAAACCTAAAACATTTTAAACAGACTAAATAAAGAGATGAAGCTTCTGAGGCTCAGTGGATCATTACCATTTCATGGGCAACAGAGAGTAAACCAGATCTTAATTTCGAATCTGAATTGTGGCTTCAGACAAAGAACGCATCTGTTGACATTCAGCCCGATGATAGCTGGATTTTTGCAAATGCTGGCGGATCAAGTACGAAATCGTAGATATGCTCTCCATACTTGTATACATGTGGAAATGGACATCAAATGTAATCACCCGTACGTTATTATCGGGTTGCTTATGACGAGGAGCTTGAAAAACGAATCGCTACTAACAATGGAACCTTGTTGGAGGCTAACGATACTTTTGTCGCAAATATTTTCTTCATATGCATTAGGACCTAACTTAAAAAAGTTGTTGGTAACTTTTTCCCCCATATTGAGTTTTATCAATTTTATTGCTGATTTTCCAAAAATTTTATGCTACATGGGGTTTCTTGTAACAGCTGTCAAAATTTTGTTGTGTAGTATTTTCAAAAAATGTTTTCACAAAACATGCCAAAATCGCTTGTTATATTTTACAAACATAAAATTTCCACCAAAATTTTATTCTTAACCAGTGTTTTATCGTCCTGTATTTGGGCAACATTTGAGGCGGTTTTTTTTTCATTGATGGCCTTCAAAGCTAAAACTTTTAAATCCTTTGCCAAAAAGGTTTGAGAATTTTGGAAAATTGTAAAAAAAATTTTGTGAAAAGATCAAACATTGACATTCTGATAGCAGTTACAAGAAACCCCATTTCTCATAATTCTTTTGGAAAATCAGCTATAAAACTTCCAAAACTCAATATGGATATATAAATTATTTGAGACAAAAGTAGCGTAAGCCTCTAACAAGGTTCCATTGTAAGTTGATGACCACCCGTAATGTTATTGACTATCAATGCAGGAGTGAGCTCATGGATGACTGCTTCAACTTTGCTTGGGACAGAAGGTTTCATGCTATTCTCTAGTTTTGTTCTTGAATTATGTATTAAAACTTCCTTCATTGAGGAACTTATATCGCTTATACGTTTGTTAAAAATCAAGCCTATGGAATCTGCTTTGAAATTCACAAAATATCTTATGCAGACAAAGTCAGCAGAAACCGAGTACATAGTTTGGAGGATAGTTTTGCAGCATCTTCAGAAACCAATGAACATATTCGGCAGTGTCTTTGAAGATTTAAAGGTAGTCTAAATCATTTAAATCATCCTGGTCTTCAACTTCATTTCATCCCTCGGATTGTGAAAGCGGTTGAAGCCACTGGATGAGTCAGTTTTATTACTCCAGTGCTTAAAGGTCAAGACGTTCTTCGTCACGCTCTCTTTCTGGAATGGGTTTGGGGACTGGGAGATACCTCAAATCTCAGATGCTCCGCTGGGCTCATAAACTCTTGGAAAAGTGGAGCATCTATCAACACCAATCCGTATGAAATTGGCTTCCAAGTTCAATTGATTCTGAATTTTCCATAAATATAAACCTAAAAATTACGCATCGTTTAAATTCTAAAAGCGTGTTGCGATGGATTGTGTATTGTTCATCAGTAGTCGGTACGTCCGAAAATGGGTTTGTGCACTCCGCCATTGACTTCTTTTATGACATGTTTATATAGGGTGTCCCACTCAAGACAAAACACTTTTGCTTGTTTACTGTGGGCAAACCTTTCAATATTTTGAAAAGCTGAAAAGAGGACTTAGAAGGTGAATAATTTTTTAACAATTGTGGAAAATTAATTTCAGTACTTAATTTCGAATCTCGGTTTACTCTCGACTATATGCTTGCTCAAGTTTCTTGGTGCCTTCCTTCTTGGATACCTCAACGGCATCTTCTACATTCAAGTCAGTGGCACTTTATTTACGTGGCGCCATAATTTCCATAAAAATCATTCATGTATTTTATTTGCAGCTCAAGACTTCGTTGTATTTTGTGGGACCTTAAAAAAATTCGTTGTTGTGCGTGTGGCGATCAGTCTTTGGAAGTGTCAACCCCTCTTTCGACACAGGGAGTCGTATGCTGTATGTGAGAATGTAGGCTCTCCCGTTCGCAGCGCTGCACTGCCAGCCGTAGATAATCAACAGAGGGGCCCGATGAAACTTAAAAGAGCTCTACCGCTGTCATAGCAATGTCTGGCACAAAGGAGGATAGTGCCTCCTTTACTGCCGCGGAGACAAAGAACAACGTGTTTGGCCAATATCGCCCCTCTTAGGGTCCTTCCCATGACTCCACTGAGAGTTGCAGGCGTCCCAAGGACTGTTCTCATTGTCACAAGGAGGAAAGAAGTATCAGGAGGTTAGATACGATGGAATGTAGAATCGCTACCGTCTTGACGATAATGATTTGATTCATCTTGTTGTTCCTCATTACGCATGCTGGCTGAATTTTAGTCTGAAAGACCGACCAGATGTCGTGAAAAGCATTAGGGCAATTCGTTATGACATGCTGTAACCAGAGCCAATGCAAGAAGATAACGATGCCCCAGAGGAGATTTTAAAAGATGAAGAAGACAAAGAGGAAAAGCTGGAGCAAGTAGATGATCTGGATTTATTCACAACGAGGACCCTTAATTTTTCCAATGACACTACAAGATACGATTACCATACAGCAACGTGAAAGATTTCAAACACATTCATTGGATGTTGTAAAAGTCCTTGAGGAATGCAAGGACACTAAAGACTCTCCACAAGCTCACCTGTGTCATAGACTATTGAGACTGCACCCTTTGCCGAAATTTTGGAATCAAGATTCATTTTCAGGCTAAAGGAGTCTTGACAACACTTTCGAGAGTTACAAAATTGGGATAGTTATCCTAGGTTTTAAGCAGAGACATGGTATTCACTACGATAAAATTTTTGCTTATGTGTCCCATTATGAGTCTATTGGACTACTGATGACCATAGTTCTCCTCCCCTATTCTCAAGCTCCTTTGTGTTTTCTGCGACAAAGACACGCATATTCGCCTTTGAAAATGACATCTTTATGTATTTACGGATAGAAGTAGAAAATGTATGCCGTTAGTATTTAATTATTTAAAAATTCTGGCATGCTTTTCGAACATATTGTAATATCGATGTTCAATCTTTGTGATGCCAAAAACTCTTGATCAATCAAGTGTTGATCAAGCATTTTGGCGACGATTGTTGATTCAGCTTTGTGATATCAGAACCCAATTTGTTTTGTTTTAGATGGATCCGCACTGAAAAGTGGAGAAAACAAGAATCTATATTTTTAAAGTAGTAACTGTAGTAAAAAGAAACATGGCCTAATGTTTTGATTATAGAATATTGTAAGACTAGATCATAAGAATTTTAACTTCCACAGGTTTGGTTAGGCAAGCAGATTTGACAAATTGTTCAGGAGCAACTCATACGCCTGTAGTGTATGAGTCAGTCGTCGTCGTGCTCGTCATATTAGTGTTTATATTTTTAGTTTGGACCCCTAAATAAATAAATAAAATTGTCTTGCATCGCTGCTGGAATGGTTATGATAACTAATGGACTGAGGTAACTGAAAACCTTTATCTTATGCTTATAAGTTTTTAGTTTGGAACTTTCTAACCTTGATAATTGCGTTAAATTGTTTGAGCTTGAAAACACCCCACTCTCTGTGTCAATTCTAGCATGCAGTCTTCTCTCTGATTCAGATGTAGTTGTAAATATCTCCTCTGAAGACTCAATTTTGCACGCTTTATTTAAAAATAGGCTGCAAAACAAATAAATGCAATACTAACAGAAGTTCTTTTCTACTTCCTGTTTGTCCTTTTTCAAATCAAAATTCCCGAAATAAGCTGAAACACATACGCTCATATTTAATCTCGGAAAAACCGTCTTGTGTTTATTGGGAGCCCTCTCAATTTGAAGACGCTACTATTTGAAGACCGAGTGCAGTGTACCATTCAAACGCTTGCTCAAACTCTTCGTGATAGTTTAAATGAGCAAGTTTATATTTTATGGGAAAGAGATCTTTTGCCCTGTCACACACACTCACACACTCACTTGGACATTCACCCGTCCTTACACTTCATTACAAATACAGGAATTGAGCATGTTACTTATGTTAACAAGAGTAAGATGAGAAGAATTTCAAAGTTAATGAGGTGGCGTTACTTCTCTATGAAGCCCATTAAACTTTCCAGCATAAGGTACCTTGCCTTGGATATTGGTATGTGTTTAATCAACAATAAAACTAAAGATGTGACTCAGGGTAGTGAAGTCAACTTCGTCGTCGTCTACTGTGCCGAAAAACAAATAAAGTGCCACCGTGATCCTTTATTCACGGATCTACAAGTAAATGTATATTAGTCCAGTATATTACTACTCTGTTTACGTGTTTATAGTTGCACACCAGTTCTACCTGTTAACGAGTTCTTAAACCCAAAACGAGTTCTAAAAATTACTTCTTTATCTTCTCCTGTTACTTAATATCCTCCGGCAGTAATTAAAGTCCAATGTAGAAAGTCAGCGTAGACCGTGTTTAAAGTACAATTGCAAAAACAGGTGCAAGTAGGCAGAAATTGTCAAAGATTTCCGAGTTTAACTTAGTGTAAAAGAACCTCGTTTGGTTCAAGATCAACACTAAGCCTCAATAGCTCCAACTTCTTTGTCATGAATTTCTCCTTCTCGCACATTCAAATTTCCTCTTAGCACTTTCGAAATCCCTTCAAGCTTCCAAAACTTCACTGCCTAAAATCATCAAAAACCCCTCTTCACAAATTCCACAAGCCTGCTATTTTAGTCCCTCATTCGTTAATTTTTTATTATAATTTTTTATAGAATCCTAGTGTGGAATACTTAGTCCTTTAAATTAACTGCCAAATTTGTAATTTTATCGAGCGTTCTTACTAAATCTAAAGACTGAATGACTGCTGCTGCTAAAGAAATGTCGATGTTAGTTGCATCTGGAGAAGTAGACAAACAGCTTCAATGTATGAAACTAGAGTATATTCAAATTACTTTAATTATTTGAATTTCACTGATTATTAAAGGATCGTTTCCAGACGTACAGGCAACTAAGTGGCATGAAATGTTTTTATGGTCTTTACCACACAGATGAGACTGATTGATACCGATTTCACGCCCTGGGCTCATTAGAGGATCTAGAGACTCAAGCTGCTGTTGCTGTGTCGTAGTAATTGTAGAAGTGTCTGCATGTACACAAGACCTCTTTTGCTTCGACGTAGAAGGATTTATTTGGTTTCTTCAGGGTTTCCCCTTGTTGAGCTGAAGACCCTGTATCACCTGCTCAATGAAATACAAAAAAAATTGAAGCTTGTTCTTTTGCTTATTTGTGTAATATTATGCATTTCTGTAAGCATGCGTGGTAATATCAAACTCAATTTCGAATTGCGAACAAGCTGTAAATTACCCACTGATTAAAGCTTCCTGTTGAATTGCAGAAGACGCCATTCCAGTTGTTACTCGGATCCTTTTCCGAAAAACCTTCGGAAGTTCGGATGTCACTTTTCGTTTGTTATTTTCTAAGGCCTTTCCACTTCCATCGGTTTGATTAAATCTGCAAGTGTAAAGTTGAGACAACACATTAAACAACTTTCTGATGTTAATAAATGGGTACTCTTACAGAAGAACACAATATAAATAATACAGATGCAATTTTTGTTTTTTCTATTCCATTGCCATCAGCAACAATTTTAATACAATACTTGACATCGAGAAGATAAAAATTCATAATAAAATTCAAAATCTTATCTGTAAACCCTAAAAAATACACACTAACTGCTGCAAACTTCTATTTCCTCGTTGCATAAAGTTCTTAGAAATTTTGGTGGATCTTTGGGAAAGTTTTCGTAACGCCACCACTTCTTGCACAGATTGTAGATCTAATCATGCAGACAATGAAATATACCGAGTTGCCTGAGTACCTAGTGCGCAAACTGAGAGCACAAACGAGCTATGCCTTTTGCAACGAATATTTTTGCATGTGTTAGATCATTGTTTCCTGTGCTGCTAATTTATTCTATGAAACGTACTGTAAGTTCGTATTAAGTGTGTTTGTGTAGCGGTAGTGGTGCGTTGATTAATTGGCCCAAGAGGTGTTTCTTTAGATTGATTGAAATTTAGTTTTATTTCTCATTCCCTCTTTCTATACTATTACAGAATCTTTCCATTATGTTAAGCGTATGTTGTGTGCGTTAATTCCAAGGCTCAACTCCACAAGTTTTCATAAAGTCGGGAATCATATTTACTTTCACACTATTCTACTCTCATTGTTACTCATAGTATATCTATCTTTTAATTAATATTAAATACAGTAGGTGTGGTGGTGGTGATTTTGTTTATTCATCCATAGCAGGTCAGAGGAAGCAGCAGGTGGAAAAGCTAAAAGCTGCTTGGCCAGTTAAGGCTGCCTGCCTCACAGGTCAACCAATGGAGGAGATGAGAGAAGGAGATGAGAGAAGGAGCTTATTCTCCTTCTCTCATTGAAATTTCATAAATAAAAATCCTCACACACACACTCACAATTAATATCATTCATCTTTCTTACTCAACTTTCATGAAAGTATTAAAATAGATCACTTGACCTTTCACTCTACTTCTATTTACCCTATATAAATGTGTAAGACATTCGGCGAGACTTCCGATGGCAGGAAGTTTCGCTGAAAGTCTCCCGTTTAATTAAGGAGACGACATCCTGCCTATTCCTCTATTGCAGGAACGACAACAAGACGGCCAGGCTGTCAGTCCGAGTCTTGTTTGTTGGCAGAGGGAGGATATGGAGACAGGACATCGCCTCTTTCCTCAAAGGAGGTGGATTATTAGGGTCTAGTCCGACTAGTCCACAAACACGGTCATCCGACGGGAGAAGGTTCGATAGAGGTCCTCTTAATAGAGTAGCTGGTGGTAGACGCGGAGTTGCAGGAGGAACTGTGGTCTGCGAAGGAACAGATTGACGTCGCTGAGGGAGATCTTCTCTCAAAGTGGTGGAATTGCACAGGAGGAGGTCGGGCTGGTGTTGGAGGAGGAACAGAGGTAATGGATCATGCAGTTCTATTCATCTCTTCTCATTGGATTCACGAACAGCTGGAGGGGAGTGCTTTTCTTAGCATTTGTGGAGGGCTCCTCTGGCCTTGAATTGGCTCCTCTGGGGTTAGAGGCTCCACAGAGGTTTGCGCCATCATCGTGTTGATCATAAGTACGGCAAAGGGTTGCCGGCGAGACCCACAATTGCGGGCCACTCTCGCCGTACGTACCTGAAGACTTGCGCCAGCCAAAACGTCCCCACCACGAAATCCGCAACCCCAAGCGCCAAAAGAATTCCCAAGAGGAGAACGATGTTCTTTCCTACAATTACAATAATAACATCAACTGCAACTGATAAGCGTATTTAATTAAATAAATACAAATCACACAGTTGCAGTTGTTGTTTTTTTGTAACTTATGAGATCGCAGAGGTCAGCACTTCGAATCAGTATCCCTGCACCTCTGAACCGCTGACCCTGCTCATGCCCCGCACCCGCATTTGCTGCAAATTGCACAAATTTGCAATTTGCGTGCAGAAATTCATTCGGCGGGCATGCATCAATTCACTCCCACCTAACCCAACAAAACAAACTGAAACTTCAAATTTTAGTGTTTTTACTTCCAATTGATGTCAGATCACCGCACAACGTCCTGAAACAATCTGGTTCACCACTCCTCCCGCCAGGTGAGTTCTAGTATTCTGAGATATTTTTAATCATTTTATATTAAACACGATAAATTAATCGAACTATTATTAAGATATGATCATTATTTATAGCCGTCATCTCACACGTTAGCCATCATATCCAACGAAAACTATTCGTCTTGTATGACGAAAAAATCCACTAGGGGGATAAAAGGTACAGAATACATGATGAGATAAATAACAAATTGTGTTTTTAAACCTGAATTAAAATATATTAGCATTTTACACGTTTTATGTAAAAAATTGAGTTAATTTCACAGGAAGCTCATCAGGTTACCGAAGAACTTCCTAGAACGTCTTAGCCATAAAAGTAAGAGAGAGAGAGTAAGATGAGGAGATGGAGCGGGATATAAATAGTAACAAATTGGTACGTCGATGTACTAGTTTATTTAATGATACAGCAGGTGTGTATGTGCGTGTGAATCGTCTGTCTCGCCGGAGAGCGAGTATGCCAGCTGAGGTGGTAAGGATGAGGTTGCGAGGAATGCAGTAATACACAGGCAGAGTTGCTTGTTCAGACAATCAGTTGGTACTCAGTTTATTCATTGGAAAAGCAGGTATTTTATATCAAAATTCCCGGAAATTATGTGTTAGTGTAAAGGTAAAAGACGTCAAGTCCTTCATCCATCGGGAAGTGTCCCTGACCTAAGCAAATATTCAAGCAAAACAATATTGAGGAAGTTACTTAGTAATAAATTGTGATTACGTGTGTTAAAGCCTTCAAGTGGCTGAATAAACAAGGTTGAGTTGCGTTGTGACAAGGAGTGAATTTATCCCGCATAAGTATATGTAATGGTATTCACCAGGTGCTGGAGGTCTTGATATTTTACCGTTTTAAAATTACAATTCTCTCAACTTGTATTTCAAACTAGTCCCACATTCGATTCAAATGGTTATGTGAATTGTCGAAAGAATGTCTTGCTAGTTGTACTGAAGGTGTGTGTATACATTTCGTGTGTAGGCTCACTTAATTCATTAAGTCAATCACTCACTTCATTACAATTACACTCTACTATCGTTTGTGAATAGAAGCTTATTTGATTGTTTGATGGTCCTGCTACTGGGTGATAAGCTTACGTCACTCCAATTTAACGCCATATACGGTTATAGATTGGCTAGCTGAATCATGTGTCATCGTTTTTAGCTTCTAGGGATGGTGGTGGTGACATATCAATCTTTAGGCATGCAAATCCAAATGTTTTCGTGAACAACAAACCATTGTCCTTCTTTCGAAGAGATGTCCGAGCTGTCGACTCGCATTCGAGTCTTCTTTTTCTCGGGATTTGTCCTCTCTGGCTTGTGGTAGGAATTTTTAAGGCTTCTCTACGTAGTTGGAATTTGTTTTGTCGTCAGTACTGTATTTTGACATCAGTTTGTGTTAAGAAAACAACCTTTAAATTAGTAATAAATATTACCGTGTTACTGCATCTCATCTTCTCCCTCCTGTCGCTCACAGAACTTTTACTAGTTTAAACTTTCCATGACTTTCTATCAACCTCCTTAACAACTCGGATCTATTTTATCTAGCCAGAAATATGCGAAGAAACCGTTTACTACACGCAATACAAATAACGAGCAGAGGCTGGTGAAAAGCTCGTAAAAATCGCCAATACTCTTAATAAAATATCCAAACGTGAGATGCACTTCCATCTATACCTAACCTCTGCTCCTAACTAAAGACTCTTAAAATAATTTTACTTGAAATACTTATCTTTCTACAAAAACTGAAACTTTATTTACTTTCCCTATATCCCTTTCCCTGTATTCTATATTAATTCGAAAGCTTAATTATTCCTTATTATGCAGTTATCATGTGCGCTCGTATCGCTGTTGCTGGTCATTTACTGCCTTCTAACGAATTGCTGAGTGTAATATCAAGAGAATTCTTGACAGAATATAAAAGTTAACAGCCAGATCGTTTAAAATTCGAATGAGTAAAAGAAGTCCACTCGAAACAACAGACACTACTCTACGAGGTAAAGGACCTCAAATGCCTTTCGAAAGATTGAATTTCTTGTGGCTGCAACTTGGATCTCCTCCTAGGCGGCACTCTTCCTCAAACCGAGGAAATGTAGCCAATCACAATTTGCATTAAGCTCGATGTCCAACATTTCACGCAATTTCATGGCTTCCATTATGCACTTTGAAAGGATCGGGTACGGAGTTAAACGCCTAGATCCGTATGACATCACTGCTTTTCACCTCCGCAGGCCTTTTCCCTTTCCTTCATTAATATTATCGGTGTAAATACACTCCGTGGTTATGATGTAATTTATGAGAATCAAATAATACGGCCAAAATAACTAAAGTCAACTACAGGAAGTTATATAATATCTATTAAGGTATATCTATTTATTTAAAGTGGAGTAATAA
>JAQGAD010002629.1:0-12797 GCA_034696625.1 Isotomurus palustris
TGCGATGAAGCTGCCGAAATTGAAGATCCTCTGTCTCCACTCGTGTCACAGAGTAAGTAGTACTGGAATGTAGTGACCTTGTACCTTGGGACACCAAATAGATAAATTCTTTGAATATCTGCAGGTCACAGATTCAGGACTGGAGTTGCTGTCGATGAACTGCCCTGAGTTGGAAGTTCTCAACATCAAGAATGTGCGGAAGGTGTCTGCGGTTGGGATGAGCGACTTGATTGGGAAGTGTCGGAAGCTCCGGAGAATCTACACGACGAGGATCATCGAAGGTCGCGCTTTCGATGGCTTCGTGTTCAAAATGAATGCCAACTTCAAGGATGTCGTGAGGGGATCGATGCTGACGGACATGGAGGACATGTTGGGGAAAGTGGATGTGAATGGAGAGTTGCTGGAAGATGAGAGTGAGTCTGAGGAAGAAGATGGAGGAGCAGATGGAGGAGGAGATGCTCCACAAGAAGGAGGAGAAGCGATGGAGGAAGAGGAGGACCAGGAAATGGAGCAAGAAGAACAACAGAATGAAGCTCCAATGGACCTGTAAACAAGAAAGAAAAAGTGTCTGTGCCTAATTAGCAATTAATTAATTAATATAAACCTTACTTTGCCTAATTAACCCCGATTAATTAAATGAACTCTGTGTGAATCGCGGTGAATACTTAGCTTAGTGCTGATGAACTGATCATCTAGATATATCACATTATTATTGTGTACTTTTGATAGTATTTGTGAAAAAGAGAAACATACGATAGTATGTACTAATTATGATGTACTAATTAATTATGATGTACTAATTAATTATGATGTACCAATTAATTATGATATGAAGATATGATGTACTAATTAACTAATTAATATGTACTTATTATTGTGTACTTGTGAAAGTATTTGTGAAAAAGACAGACATACTATAGTATGTACTTTTAAAAGTATATACACTGCTGTACGTATAAGATTGTATACAATAGAAAGAAGCCACACACAATGTATACAAATATAGAAGCATACTTAAACTATATTACATTTTGCATGTGCGAATTTAATTATTTAATATCTGCGACTTGTGTAAATACGCATTTAGTTGTAATTGCGCTTTTCCTCTCTTTTTTTGCAGACTTGAGAAGTCTCCACTTGGAGTTCAACGGGTTTCTTCATGGAGCAGATTCCTCGGGTTCCAACGGAGAAGAAGAGGCTGCTCCTTCGTTTCCATCAGACTTGTCGGAACTCTGTCTCCTCCGGATGACTTCCCTACGGAGACTCCGTCTGAAGGAATGCTCAGTAAGGAATTAAGTCACCTCTTCTGTCTCTCTCATTATTAATCACTCAACAATTAAGTGTGCTTCTTTCTTAATTGCATTGTTGTTGCAGATGTCTGTGGAGACGTGTGAAAACTTAATCTCCTCGCTTCGACTTTTAACATGGCAGTTTACGAAGGACGGAGGAGAGGACATTGTTCCCCACAATCTCTGAATCTTTGACAGACTCCCAAGAAGAATCAAGATAATCTTTTTATTGCCAATAGATGCGAATCACTCACAAGTCACAACTCAATTAAAATTAAAGGTCAAGTTCAAGAAAGTCTTCTTGAGTGTTGAATAATTTGCATTTTATTGTTGGCTGTTGGTTGTTGGCTGTTGGTGACTGCGGAGGAGGAGGGAGGAAATGAAAGGGCCGTCAGAGATCATCTGGGGAGATTAACAGATTAACTTTACTTCTTTGTTGGGGACGAAGATTGTAAATCAGAAATTGGAAATCTCAACTTTCAGTTTTGGTGAAGTTTAGTGTGTAAATTAGCATAGTTAGGTAGATGCGTGGATTACATAGCAATAGCAATAATAATAATAATAATGCTTAAGTGTGTAGTGACTAGTGGCAGTGACAGTGGAGGAGCAATTAAGTACAAGACAAGTTGTACATTAAGATTAAGGGGTAACCTTCAACTTGTGTAAATGGGGGAAACGTGGGGATAATGTGGAGAGATCTTCGACAGAGAAATCAAAAACACGAGAGGAATTTGCATAACTCGTCGTCTTCATCTTCTGCTTCTTCTTTATCCCCGTTTACGTAATGAAGTGTGTGTGTGTGTGTGCCTTAACTCTTAAGAAATGTGTCTTGAGGAGTTGAGTGTCTTGAAGACGGACGTCGTGAGTGATACAGATTAAGTAATGAGATGAGAAGACAAGAAGTCAAACGAGAAATCAATTAAGTCACCTAATTGCACTCCTTCCTTCCTTCCTTCCTTGTTTGTTTGTTTGTAGGAGATCAATTCGATTCGTTACATGAGACTCGTTTAAGTGTGTAATTAATTGAGTACACGTTTTTTAATTGCTCACAAATGAATGGAACGGAATTCCTTTTAATTAAAAGATATGCAGACTTTCGTAATGGAATTTGTGTTGATTAATTTTGGGGAGTGAATGTCATCATTTGTGTTTTTGGGAACTTTCTATGGGAAATTGGGAAAGGGAATGTTGTGTTATGTTAAGGGGGGTGGTTTATTTTTAACCAAAGGTGAAGATCAATTAAATCTCCTCACCTTCGCTCGTCGTCGTGGGAGAAGAAGAAGAAGAAGATGAGACTCGTTTGACCGGTTGGAGGTGGAGGGGAGGCGAAGACGTTGGGAAGGAGAGGAAACGTCTTGAGAACTTCTTCAGACTTTCTTTGGTGGTGGGGAGTGGAGCCCCAACAAAAAGGAACGCGACTTGCCACTCTCCGCTCAGTCTCACGGCGACCACAGCGACTTACGGAAGGATCATTTTACGAAGGAACTTGTGGGGCAACTTGAGAAGATGAAGAGTAAGTTTGTGGTGCTGTGTTTTGTGGTGGGGGTGGGGCTCAGTGGGGCCGAACCCCCAGGACAACAGAGTGGGGGGTGGGGACAACAGCAGCAGCAGCAGCCGCAACAAAGTGGGGGGTGGGGTCAGCAGCCTCAGCAGCAACAGCAGAGTGGAGGATGGGGTCAACAGCCTCAGCAGCAGCAGCAGAGTGGGGGGTGGGGCCAACAGGCTGAAAGTGGGGGTGGGTGGGGTCAGCAGATGCAGCAGCAGCAGATGATGGGAGGATGGGGCAAACAAGAAGGTGGGGGAGGAGGAGGAGGAGGAAATAAGGGGGGAGTTGATTGGGGACTTAACTTTGCTTTGGGATACCAAGGGGAGAAAGGTCAGAAGGGAGGTCATCATGGAGGAGGAGGAGGAGGAGGGGGAGGAGGAGGCGGAGGAGGAGGTTGGAGCTCGGAGCCAGAGACGAACATAAAGAAGCCGGGAATCGGAGAGATCTTCCGGAGTATCATTCGTCTTCCCCGAGAGGCCTTCAGTTTGTTCAAGGAGTCTGGCCTCTGGATTCTCTTCGTTCCTCTCATCGTCATCATTCCCCTCCTCATCGTCGCCTTCAACGCGGGAAAGTTCTTCGGGGGGATGGGGGGCTGGGGGTGGGACAAAAGGTCAGCGACCTCATCCCCTGCGGAGGGAATTGCGTCCCTTTTGCACGACGACTGGAACTCCCTCCTCGGATTCCTCAAGGACCCCAAAGTGCAAAGAGCTGCGAAGGGCTTCATGGACGAGTTTGTGGTGAAGCGAGTTTTCGACAGCATTTCTGAGGATCCTGCGTCGACGTCGACGTCGACGAAGAAAGCGGCGAAAGACGACAAAAAGAAGTCCGCTTAAGAAGCTCACTGAGCTCCTTACTAAATTATTCCGTGGTATTTGTTGATTAATTTTATTCCAGGTGAGTTATCTATCATAGCATCTTACTTTTAATTGACTGATTAATTAGACATCTTTGATAAGCTTTGATTGATTGATTTATGGTTTGATTAGGTTTTCTTACATTGCCCCAGTGACAAGACTTTTATATGTAAGAAGAAGAATCCACCCCCAACTTCTTAACTTATTCATAATTCATAATAAGCAGATGAAAGAGAAACTTCTTGAAGACGTTGTTGAAGGTGGAGGTCGTGTTATTTGGGGAAGACGTACCTCTCACAACAATTACTCATCTTCCTTCGTCTTCCTTCCTTCGTCTTCGTATTACTAAAAAACTCATCTTCAAACCTGTTTTTTATGCTGCGTGTCTGGTGGCCACACGACTTGAGCTTTTGCCTACCTTTCCTACCTTTTCCACGTATTTAAATCCGATTACAAACACACACGACCTTTCGATTTCCGTTGCCAAAACTCAAAACTCAAAACCAAAGGGGATTTTTTGTCAGAAAGTTTTTTAGCAGAATTAAATTGCGTCTGGGGCTGCGAAAGGTCAAGTTGAGATGAATAATTTATCTTCTCCCTTCTCTCTCTTTTAGACTAGACGCTTTTACTTTTAGAATTTCGATCAGAAGAAGTTTCTGATTAATCGGCTCTTGATGAGTTGCCTTCGTTTGATGAGATTCTAATGATGATTGTAGATTATTAGACGTCTTTATTTCGAACTCTCCCTTAATTTCTTCTTGTCTGTAATGATGACCTGTGACCGTTTGTGTTGTTATTTTCATTAAGTATCTTGTGAAGAGATGTGTGTATTATTTATACTTCTTATTTATACGTGTGTATGTATACTTTTTACTGTAAGAGAGAGAGTGACAAAATAAGTATGACATTCATTTACAACCTGTTATTCATTTATTGTTATACTGTTTACTATATGAGATTAAGTGATTAATAAAAGCGTCCTCGTGTTAATTAATCCCTCGTTTTAATTTATCTTTATCGCAGATGCTATTAAACCTTACGAAGATCGAAGTTACTTGACAAACTAATTCCGGACTTCCTCTATCTGAACTGAAGGTGAATATGTAAAAAGTGGAGGAATTGGGGAGTTGCACATTAAGCCAAAGAGCAGAACACGTGGCGGGTGAAGGGGCTCGTTGTTTTTGTTTACATTTTACTCCACGTGCTTCGTCTCCACTTGCAATTGTTTTGGGGGTTTTACATTTCAAAGGAGTGTTAAGTGGGGTGCTGTGGGTGTGACGTGGGAGGAGGAGGATGAAGAGACGAGTGACGTACGTCTGTGACGACGAAGATACGCCGTCAGCGACAGACTGTGTTCCACATTTGGAAGGACGAGGATCCCTGGTGCACTCGTTGGTGAAGGCTTATAAACTTTTGAATCACGTGGGGGAGGTGAAGGGACCTCAGGTCGCATCTGAAGAAGACCTCCTCACCTTCCACTCTCCCGGGTATTTGGAGTTCCTCAAGGCGCGAGATGAAGACGACGACAGTCTCGTAGAAGAAAACGACTTCGGACTGGGCTACGACTGTCCTGTGTTCAAAGGTGTTGTCGAATTCACGAAGAGAATCGCTGGAGGGACGTTGACAGCTGTAAGTGCGTTGGTTGGCAGTGAATGTGACGTCGCTGTGAATTGGGACGGAGGATGGCATCACGCCAATCGAGACGAAGCAAGTGGCTTCTGCTACGTCAACGACATTGTCATTGGAATTCAAAAGATGTTGGAAGTGTTCCCTCGAGTGATGTACGTCGACTTGGATGTCCACCACGGCGATGGAGTGGAGAACGCGTTTGTCTACTCGAAGAAAGTCATGACGGTCTCTTTCCATCACCAAGACGTTGGCTACTTTCCTGGAACTGGAGGAATCGACGATGTTGGACTCGGCAGAGGAAAGTTCCACGCTGTTAACGTGCCATTTAAGAGCGGATTAAATGACGTCCAGTTCTCACGAGTGTTTGCGTCAGTTTTGAATTTGACGTGGGAGAAATTTCATCCAGAAGCGGTTGTCGTTCAGTGCGGAGCGGATTGTTTGTCTGGAGATCCGTTGGGAGCCTTTAATCTCACCACGGAGAGTTTGACGTCAAGTGTGGCTTCCATTTTGGAGAAGGGAGTTCCAACACTGCTTCTTGGAGGCGGAGGATATCACTTGATTAACACTGCCAAAGCTTGGACATCAATTACAGCGGTTGTTGTGGGAGTGGAGATTCCTCCGGAGATTCCAGAACATGACCACTTCCTCCAGTATGGACCTGACTTTGATCTCTCCGTCACCAAAAGCCTTGCCAAGAATTACAACGACGATAAATACTTAGACTCGCTGATTGAACGGATCTCTTCTAATTTAAATAATCTGCAGCAGCTGTCGTGATATTAATTAATTAATTAATTAATTAATTGGTTTGTTTATTCAATAGCTAATAGTAATTATTATTAATTAGTGACACTTGGTGGTTTTACATGTTGTTTGAGGATATCAAAAGATGTTCAATTAATAAAAAAGACACTTAAATGGAATCACTGCGTGTTGGAGGAGAATGTGGAGTTGCTGGAAGGTGATTAATTAGGTTAATTAATTAGCTAATTATTTTGGAGGAAGGTTGTGGGTGGATTTCGGCTGCCGAAGGAGATCCAGCGCGTCTGACAGACTTTCGCGAAACGTGTCTTTGCTTTCTTCTTCGAATGGTTCCAAGTTGAGGTCATCCGAGGCCACGATTAGAATACGGTTTTTTGTCACGGGATTCGGGATCTTTGAAACGATAGAGGAATTCGGATTAGTGATTCATTTCCGGGTATTTTTAAGATTGTAGAGGTTCTAACTCTCACCAGTTGAAGTCGTTTACAATCTGAAGGAACGACGAAAGGAGCGATGTACACATCCGCAGTCGCAGAGTTCTTCGCGTAGCCTTCGATCACGATGACTTCAGCGATGTACGGCGGAATGTCCAACACGTCGTACTGAGTTCCAATGGGAACACTCGACTTGAGTAGATGGGCGTGAAGTCTGTCTGCCGTGAATGTCTGCGTTGGAAGTCCAAAATCGTTGAAGACATTGAAGTACTAATTAATTGTGTTATTATCAAATGTGACCTCGTATTCTCGAAGAGCTGCGATGAGTGGCGCAGCTCTGCGGAGTCCCACAGCGCGCCACATGTGACTTTCCATTGAATCGTAGGGGTCTCTGAAGTTCTTCAGCGCATTTCGGATGACCTCGAAGTCGACGTGGTACGCAATGAGACTCGTTTCGGCGATGATCGTGCAGGACGACGGTTCCTTCGTGAGACAGCCGACTTCTCCCAAGACGAATCCCGTGGAGAAGAAGTCCTCTTCGTGGTGGGAATAAGTGACATCGCTGCAAAGCTCCGTGTTCGGAATCTTGCCGTAGCGCATTCGAACCTCTTCAGTTCTTAAGATGGGGTCGAAGACGATCTTCACCATTCCTGCGACGATGACGTAGATTCCAAAAGGCGGGTCTCCCACTTCAGCCAGCCGTTGGTTGGGCACGAAGCTCACCACTTTGGCGGAGTCGGCGATCAAGTCGTAGAGTTCGTCGTCCTGTTGGAGCCACAGGATGTCGCCAAAGAGGATGTGTGCGGAATCAGGTCGAATGCAGGCGGGAGAGTGCCACAGACGCTTCATCTTTGTTTCCATGAAGTGAGTGAGGAGGTCCACCTCCGTATCGTCCAACAGGCCTGGGAAGTAAGTAATTGGGAACCGTTTGGAAACACTTGGAACCATTTGGAAACATTTGGAAACATTTGGAACCTTACCTTCGTCTTTAAGTTCCGTGAGGGAGTCTTTCATCGTATTTATCACAGAGCGACAAGCATGGCGGGTTTTTACAGCGACTGCGATTCCCGGGTGTTGTTGTTGGAACAGCGCTGAAGATTGGAAAGATAATAAAGGTCACAGACAGATATATACTGGAATCACTGGAATGACTTCTACAGACATACCCATGTTCTTCCTGCACTCCGCCTTTTCAGCGTCAATGGCAGCCTTGACTTTCTTGAGGACTCTCCGGTTTTCGATCATCTGCGGAAGGAACTTGAGGACTTCTTCGGAGGCGTGGACGAATCCTCGCGCGATGTCGTAGCCTAAAAACAACTGCTCGTTTAGTTTCCGACTGATCCTCGTCTGGAGGAGAGGCACCAACGGCTGCAAGTCATTGGAAATCGCGATTGAGGATCCTTGCGAAGGTCAAAGGTTGGTACGTAAGATTGGAACTGTTGGAATGTACCTTGATGAGTCGAACTATTCGAATGATTCGAATGGCTCTCACGAGTTTCATGACTTGGGCAGCTTTGGCTGCCGCACCGCCTGAACGCTTTGAGTTCGGTCCATCGCAGTTGTCGTTGAGGAAGGTGAGGATGCAGTCGGCGTACGTGAGGGCGAGGACCACCAAGTCGATGTAGTTCCACAAGTCGCAAACGAATTCCTTCACCAGATATCCCATCAGCTGGGAAGGCAACATAAAAGAAGATGTCAATGTTGGAAGTGTCGAAAATCGACTGTCAGAGGATGGCGTACCTTGAGGAAGAGTTCCAATGTGTAGATGATCGTGAAGATGATATTCAGGTATTTAAAGGCGTTGTCGAAAACCGAGTCGCAATCGGTCGCAGACGACAACTCGGTGATAATCTGCGCGATATTGAGGACCACGATGATAATGACGAGCCACTCGAACCAATCGCGCATCACAATATGGCGGAACGGCCTTCTCCACCTGCGTCAAGCTTTAGAAGTAGCGACTTGGTCGAAAAAACCCAGAATTTTGTCGAATGTCGACTCACCTTGGAATAGTTTTCTCACTTCTGTTGACATTTTCGTCCTTCTCGTATCTCCGAAGGGTTTTCTTCAGCCACGGGTAGAATCCCCGAATGTAGAAATACTTGGAGAAGTTATTCGCCTTGATAATCGCGTGGTAATGATCCTCAACGCGCTCTGCGTCAGCAATCAAAATCTGCACTGCCAAATCGGAGATGAGTCCAACTTCGAAGAGTCTGTAGTAGGCGACTGTCATCGCTTTCACGACGCGACTTCTGGCATCCTCCATCAGATCGCGGTACTCGTCAGACGTCGGTTCGTTTTGAACGAGGACCTCGCAGTTCCAACAAACTGTTGTGTTTTCGACGACAGGATGAGGACACTCCAGGGCATTTAGATTCGCGCCCTTTCGTTCCTTCGGGTCGAACTTCTTCGCTTTATATGGATTGTTTACTTTAACGTTGTTGTGGACTTGTTCCCAATCTGCGTCGAACATTTTTGAAGATAGCTGGAAGATTCGAACCCAGCGATTTTGAACGCGATGGATTCTCTTGACGGCGTTGTTCATTTCTTCTTTGCGTCCTGTGGAGATCTCCGTGAGTTTGAGGAGGTCCAGCAACTTCTTCGTCGTTGTTCCGTTGATGCACAAAGTGAGGAAGACGATTCCGCAGGTTTGGAAGAGCATTTTGGGGCCAATCTTTTGTTGGTGTTGGCACAGCTTTTCGTTGCGGAAGACTTGGAGCGCGAGGCAGATTCCGACGGCGCCGCGGAGGCCGCCCCACATCATGACGACCATGTTTTGCCAGGTGAGGCCGTAGCCGAGGCGGCAGAGGAGCGGGTAGAACATGAGGAGCATGAGGAAGCGCGAGACGTGGATGGTGACGTAGAGGAGGAAGAGGTAGAGCCAGTCGTTGATTGTGATGTCATTCCAACCGGTTTCGACCATCACGATGCCCACGAGGACGAAGAGAATTGTGTTGGCGAGGTAGCCGAGGATCTCCCAGAAGTGGTGGACGGCGTCTTCGGATTCGGGAGAAATGACGGTGCGTTCTCCGCGCATTGTGAGGCCAAGGAGGACCAGTGCCATCACTCCGGACACTTCTGCAAGGACAAGAATAAGATTTGTAGTGCTTGTCGAATTTCGACTTAAGGAGGAGGAGGAGGAGTGAGGAACGGACGTAGGACGTGTTCTCCGATGTAGTAGGTGAGGTAGGCAGCAACAATGGTGGCGGAGATTTCGACAGGAGCGTCGTTGTAGACGTAGGAGAGGAAGAAGATGGTGATTTTCGCCATGAACCAGCCGAAGATCGGCCCTCCGACTGCAATGCGGAAGAACTGGAGGATAATGTGGAGCGTGTGGCCGAGAAGGTCGTGATGCTCCTGGTGCTCCACTTCCGTTTCGACAAAGTCGATGAAGATCTCGTAGAGGAGAATGGCGACGCCGTCGTTGAGCAGAGATTCGCCCTCAATGGCGACGCTGAGGATTTCGGAGACGCCGAGTTCCCTGAGGATAGCGACAACTGCGACGGGGTCTGTGGCGGAGACGATCGACCCAAAGAGGTTTCCTTGTTGGAACGACCAGCCGTAGTTTGAGAAGAAAGTGATGACGGTGACGGAGACGAAGAAAGTGCAGAAGAGCATTCCGGGAAACGCGATTATGAGGATCTGTGGAGGTCACACGAGGTCACACGAGGTCACACTTACAGATGTACTTTGTCGATGTCATTTTGACTTGAGGCTTACTTGGGTTCCACTGCGGTAGAACTTGTGAACGGGGATATTGAAGGCGGATTCGAAGATGAGGATGGGGAGGAAGGTGAAGAGGATGACGTGGGAGGAGATGCGCGCGATCGCGGTGTACTCGTGCAGTTCGGCGCAGAAGGCTTTGGAGAAGGCGCCCACGATGAGACCGGAGATCATGAGGATCACTGTGTACGGAATGGGAATCTCAGACACTTTGAGGACCGCGCGAACCAGAGCGCCCCAAGTTACAATGGCGATGAGTGTGAAGAGCATCTTTCCGTCGACCTTGATGTCGAATTCTTTTGAGGCGGTGACTGTGCAGTCGGTCGCTGCAAAGGAGAACAGAGGAAAGAGGTCAGAGGTCAACTGAGGTCAGAGATGCTGAGGAGGAGACTGACCGTGAATATTTCGGCCGTATTGGTTTGCGTGTCGGTCGAATTCGAGTTCCTTGCAGTAAGACTCGAACTCCTCCGAGTCCTTCTCCTCTACGTTGAAGGAGTTGATGAATTCGTCCGTCTTCAGGGGTTTTTCTTTGGAAGGAGGCTTCTTCCCTACTGCGGTCCCCACTCGGAGGAGGAGGAGGAGGAGGAGGAGCAGCGCCCCCCATTTTGGCGACATTGTCGAAAAATATCGTCGGAAGTAAAGATAACTGAATTCCAGGAAGACTGGGTTTGTTTGCAGCGCCGTGTTTTTTTAAACAACATTTGACATTCAACATTTTTGAGCATTTGCAGATGGAGGAAAAGCAGGAGCTGTTGAAGTAGCCTTGGTTTCGACGGAAGTTTCAAGAAGTTTCCAGGTTTCCAGGAGTGGAGAGAGTGACGTCATTCCTGTGGAGAGAGTGACGTCATTCCAGCGGAGGAGAGTGTGACGTCATTTATTTTCCAGTGAATGCAGATGTTGTTGTTGTTGTGGTTTGGAGATGAGGAGCAGATGTTCTCCTGAGTTTCTCCACGTCGCTTCTTCGCACTCCTCCAGCTCCAGCCTTCCAGCCATGGACAACCAACTGATGTTGTTCTTCCTACTCGTTGTTTCTTTTGGAGCCGAGTCCCTCGCCGTTGGTAATTTAAAGGTCATAGGTTAAAAGGTCACTGTTAGGAGTTTATGGAAGTGTTGTTTGCTTGTGTGTAGAGAGAGGGACGATTATTCCGCTGTACATGTACCCGAAGACATCGGGAGGAGGAGACGCGTGGGCGCCCCTCAAGAAGTCCTTCGCGGAGTTTCCCATTGACACGTGGGCCATTGTGAATGTCTTCAACGGACCTGGAGCGTTGAAGGAGTCCGTCTACGTGTCTGCGATACGCCAACTCCACTCGAAGGGAATCCAGACGCTGGGCTACGTGAAGACAAACTACAGTCGACGGGCGAGTAGCGCTGTAAAGTGCGACGTTCGACGGTGGAAGAATTGGTACGGGACGACGGGAATCTTCTTCGACGAAATGACGTCGACGGAGGAAAAAGTTTCGACATACGAGGAGCTCACGGCTTATGCAAAGGACACTGCAGGATTCTCTTTCGTCGTGGGGAATGCGGGAACTCGAGTGTCGCGTAGATACTTTTCGGCAGTCGACACAGTTGTGGTGTATGAGTCGCCGGGGCTGTCGAATTCGACTGTGGAGGAGTGGGTGTGTGGCTATGGAGAGGAGGAAGTGGGGGCGGAAAAGGAGGGGGTGGCAGTGTTGGCGTACAACGTGAGTGGGTTGGGGGGTGCGGCGATTAGGAGGGCGAAGGAATGTGGGGGGTTTGTTTACGTGACGAATGACGGGGGGGACAATCCGTGGGACTCGCTGCCGCCTTTTCTCTCCGCCCTCTTTCGACTCCTCAGCCAATAAAAACGGAGGGTCCAGAGACTCTGGGGACACGTCAATAAAATAAAGTAGAAACGAGTTTGAATGAAAATGTCGAATGTCGAATTTCAATTGTTTGTCTACGCGATCGCTTATGGACAGTTAACTTGTTTTTAATTGGAACGATTTCATCGAGTGATTTACCTCATTTTGGAATTGGATGGCCATTTCGGCCGCATAACAAAGATTCAATCACTGACGATTGGAACCTGGAATTCCATCGACACAGCCGTGGGTGTTTGGAACATCCACATCTTCGAACAGGTTTACCAATCTGTCGACAATTCTATATTTTTCTACATAACATCTCTACAGTCCGGCAAATCTGCGCGACAGTCACGAGAAACTGCGTCGGAATTTGGGACCTGATATCCGGAGAACATGTCGACAAACATGCGGACTGTCCACTCGCTACTCGGAGCGATTGTTGACGCTAAAAGGGAAACAAGGCGGAACTTGGACTTAATGTCTTGGTGGATTGAAGGAGGTGAGAATACTTTCCAGCCAACGAGACATCGTCGAAAATAGCGTTCTCGTAATTCAAAATCCCCTGCAACGAAATGGAATCGAACTTCCTGTAAAATGAGACGATTTCTCGTCGCTTCGGAAAGCAGGTTATTCGGCAACTAGGAAGAAATTAAGGGAAGGAAGTGAAGGAGAAGTCCAACGAGTTGTTCCTTCGGTCGAAACTAAACGGAAGGAATCCCGTCGCCTGA
>JAQGAD010002630.1:0-12795 GCA_034696625.1 Isotomurus palustris
GTCAGTCTCAATCAGAATTAAAGTGAAATGTAAAAGCTGCGAGAGCAGGTACAAATACTTCGAATATCTTCCTCCTTTAAAGTGTCGTGCTTCAAGGGGGATGAAATTAGATTGCGAAAGGCTGTTGAGTGAATGAATAAAACGATTTTGTTACTGAATTGAAATATAAAAGAGGAATAATCAAGCCAGGCTATGAAGAGTTTCAGACACATCTGAATCGATTAATTGAATTCTAAGATTTTCCTTCAAGAGAAGCAATGAAGGAATTATAATGTTCAATAGTGAAGTGGTTTCTCCTATCGAACACACACATCGCGAATTGATGACTTACGACGAAAAGTATAATTTGATTGAGCTTGATTATCAACGACAATGAAAAATTAAATGTATGTTCAATTTATGTGTTATTTTCTTAACAGTTTAGATGAATTTAAATGAATGTAATAATATTTCTATGTTAGTGCACGACGTGATCAGACCATATGTTAACTTGTGATGTGAATGTGATGATTTTGCTAAAGAATATATTTGATTAAAGAAGAAGAAGATCAAGTCAATAAATTGCTACCTCTTTCTTTCTGTGTAAAATTCAGTGCTTGGAGCCAGTTCACGAAGTTAGCAATTTAATTAAGCATGCGGTCTGATTTCATTTCTCATTTTGGGATGAAGAGTCTATATTTTACCATTTACATCTTCGCCTATGTGTAGTCCACAGTAGGATGTGATGTGATGACAGAGATGATTGGAAGACAAAAAATAATTCAACGCGTGAAGTAAATAGTAAAGAGATAGTTTCATCTGCCGGAACAGATTCATACTTCATGGTGTGATTTAAAATTTTATTGTTTTCGATTTAAAATTAAAAGTAATTTTCTTTCATTTCTCTATCCTCACAAAGTGTGAGATTGAATAACAATCATATTATATTATTGACAGATTGAGAGAGATCATTAAATTTTATTTCAACTACTAAGCTAGTACACCTTCAATTACCTTGCTCTTGTATATTGAATGACACCTGAGTAGTATATTGCGGAATGCATTTAATTCAGCCACTTGTAAATGCACTACATACTTCAAAAACCTTTAAATTAATTCTTGAAGAAAGTTATGCATTGTACTTTGGAACCTTGCACATTGAATGCAATTGTAAAACATTCGAGATCATCATCTTTAATTTCATCAATATTCAAGGCTTTTATCTGAAGATTCATTTGTACTTTGACAATCAATGAATCGATGAAGTGTTGCATGTTGGTGGAAGATTCGATAGCACACACGCAAATAGAAGTAATTGCAAGTTTGCAACTAAGATCCGTCACTCCACTTGTGACAAGCAACTGCCAGTCACATGTCTTCCAAATTGTATTGTTGAGATGGACTTCTTATAATTGGTTTTATTTCCAACCACCGACGTAGATTTTTAGTCAGTCATGTCCGGATTGCAAGAATTCGACATGGTTTCAACGAATTTTGATTGATAGTTGATTGAAAGGAAAAATTGTCTGTAGATGCACAACTTCCTCCTACCTACCGATTGCCGTTTACCTTAGTTGGAAGTTTGGAAATGCGAATTTTTAATTATTTAAATCATTTAAACTTTGAGGATTCAAGGGACTAAATTGACCTTGCATTCATTGCTCACACAGTACATAGTTATTGTGCGAGTGACATTAGGAAGATGAGTTTAGTCAATGTCAGTCATTCTCTGATTAGAATTAGGTAGGTTAAAGTTATATGAATTAGCATAACCACATTATTCATTATTTATGGATGGACAGACAATGAGACAAAGAACTCAAGTAAGCATGAGCAATCCAATTAGCAAACAGTAAAAAGAGATGACTTCGGTGAGAGCTCTCATGCAAATTGATTTATGAATTTATTTTAAGCAAATTGGCCTCGATGAAGGATGAGGAGGAAAATAAATGTTGAAGGAACTTTTATTACTTTTAACATGTGCGCGTGAGATAAGTTGGCCTTAAGTTTGCAGACCTACAGAAGACTTAAGACAATAAAGAGAAGATGCTGAGCAGTCGTTCATTATTAATTGATTTCAGAACTTGAACTTCAGACGAGATTTTTATGCGCTATTATTGAGTCTATAAGTGTGAGAAACATTCAATAAAGCGTTTATTTATTATTAATAGAATCATTTTTTATGAATACATACTTTGAAAATATTGTGACTTTGTGACTGACAACCAGTTCATTTAATTCTCATTCACACGTCAATGTGTGTGTATTCTGCATAGCTCAAAACAGATATAAAATAAAACAACGCTGAGAATGAGATTCATGTTTTTACTCACCAATCATGCAGGCCGATATTTACACGTACAAATAAATTGATCAGAAGGAGATAGGCGACTTTTCCACTTCCAAGTTTCCAACACTTTCTGCGAAACGCTTTCATGCATCCCAGAATCTCAGTAAGTTTTTGTCACCCTCCGATAAACGAAAATATGGGCAATTACTTCACACGTCTTCCTTCTTCGATGAAATGTTATGGTCAGATGTGCACACACGTAGTCATGTAACATGTAATCTTAAATTCTTGTCGTCACTTTTACACACACACAACTCGCACATGAGAGACATTACTATAATATAGAAAGTAAGCTCATAAGACGACACAGCAACAGATTTGTTGTAAATTGTAGTATCAATTCGTTTACCACAAGAAAGAAATGAGACAGGTCTCTTGCATCTTATGTTTCAAATACAATGAACACATTCATTCAGTTTACAACTCATTAAAGTTTAATGTGTCTTAATAGCTGCAACGCACTTTTAATCAAAGTGTCTCGCTGTCGCTGCTGCATTATCAACACCCACTCGTAACATAACTCACTGAAATGTTTGAATAAAAGACTACTTAACGAATCAACACCAAACTCTCAAGTTATTTGGTGGATAAGCCTCGGAAATGACGATGAAAGCTCAAAGATTGTCTTTTAAACATTTTATGTTGAAGCATGTGTAGCAGTTGCATAATAAACTTGCAGGAAGGTCTTTTTTCTTTAAATTACAAGGAAGGGAAGTAATATAAATTTACTGAAGTAAAAACTTAATTCACGTTGAGTCAGTTTAGAAAAGAGATTCTGGCAGATCTTCACACATTATGGGTTTTCTTTGGCAAGCAGGGAATGACGGACGAACGATACGGACTGAATGGAAGGTTTGCTTAGAGGCAAATGGTCATTTTACATTCATTCAAAATTAAATTGCAATATGTTCTAGGGTAGCGAACACTCCTACTTTGATATCGATAAGACACAAAAGAGCACCAGACCTGTTAAACGTTGAAATGAAAAGTGGTTTCCAACCTTCGCCAACTTCAAACAGTTTATCGCTGTACAACAAAACAACCAGAACCGAGTGTGAATTTATTTCATTTTCGAATTTTACAAGTCGCATTGCAGTTTTGTGATGGGTGCAATGGCTTATGGCTTATTCAATTTCTTTTAGTAATTCCTGTGGCTTTTCTTGTTCTTTTCTTAATAATAATAATTCATAATTCCATTGTTACACAAACCGACTGACTGATGAGTAAGTACATGAGAATAGTTTAACACCCTTTGTGATTGACACTTGACAAAATGCTGTTCACGCGGTCGAGATTTCAATATGAATTATTTTGTGGGTTCACTCACCACCAAAACTAACCACAAATAAATTACACAACTCTGCTTAAGGGCGAAGACACAATAGAACTTGTGTGGTGTTTATTTGAACACCTGAATAACCTTAATAATGATAAGTGACCCATTGATCTCGAACTTTGTTTCATTAGATATGATTTATTCCTCATTTTGTGGAATAAAGTGTTTAAATAAGCACTCCCATTATTATTCCAATTACACATTAAACTATAGGACTGTGGTTTTTGAAGCTGCCAAGAACTATAAGAACATTGCATGTGTTGTGTATACCTGCGGGGGAATTTATTAATGAATGTTGTAGTTGAGACATCAACATTATTCTTTCCAGGTTGGGAATGTTGGGAGAGAGTGCATTTTGATGTTGACAAAATGGCACATTAATAAGGATCACAGTGAAGCACACATTTTGGCATGACACATGAAGTGTTGCTTGTCATTTAAGGACAATGCGTACCGTGTAGTAGTGGAATGGTTTATTTGTCCACGCTAAAGAGAACATCAATCTAATTTAAATATTCGTTCTTCTATTTCTATCTCTGTAAGAAGGAACACGATTAATAGAATTAGTTGTGTCAAAAGCCAAGGGTTTGTTAATCATCTTGACAAATGGGGAGTGGACATGCATAATCCACACAATGATGCATCACAGTCAGCAATTTAATATTCAACTTTTGGTAATTCAGTGTTAGTTTAATGTATGAGTTCCAATGCACTGCTGACTTTATGGGAGTTGCAAAAATGAGCAATACTGTCAGGTCTGGTTTCGCTGTCTCCTGTTTAGCCTTCCGAATATGAATTCCCAGAAGATGAATTCACCTCAAATGAATCTCATTTTTCGCGATGCATTTTTACGATTTTTTGTCACCGTAAAGCATGTGTTTCAACATGAAGAAGCTTATTTTGTCAAAGATGAGCACAAAAGTAAAAATGTGTTGTGTTTACTGTTTACGAAGAAAGAATCTCTGGCTGTGCTCAGTGAAGCTTTACTCTCGTCGTCGTGATAAAATTGACCTACCTTTTAGATTCACGACAATACGTCCGTCCACCAGAGCTGAGACTCATTCAGAGATTTAGTTAAGCAAATGTAATATTTTGTCATTCGAATTGTTTTACGTGTCTGCATATATTTAAATGAAACTGCAAGTGCAGCTATGGTCTGCAAGTTTATGTTAATTTAAAGTGAAACTGGTCCTTGCGATTCAAATTTTTACTTTCAACCAACAAGACAAGACTCAGAAACATTGTAGATTTTTAGACGAGCTCTAATAGCAATAATAAATGCGCCTGTAAATAGTCTGCTAAAGATGGCTCATTATTATCTGATCACGATCAAAGCAGAGTAGTACGCTGCAGTATAGAGACAAAGTTACTTCAGTGGAATGGAAGTATTTGGAGTACTTTGAAACATCTGTACACAATTATTGCCTACAAATGGTGCTGCAGCATTCAAATGATTGACAGCCGACAGCAAGTCCCTTAATATGGTAAAGAAATAAATTTGCACAGTCCAACCAATGTGATTAATTCTGAAGGCTAATATATAGACTCACAGTTAATGATGAATGCGAATGCATAAGAATTCCTAATTCAGGGTAAAATAGTAATCACCCCGCAGTCCATTCAGGTTTGAAGTAAAGGAAGTTTAATGTCTTCTCTTGGGTCTTATTGAGTCTTGAGTCTTGGGAGAAGTTCTTAATAAGCTGCGGCATTAAAAATAAGGGAAACTGACAATTTAGTGTGGATTCCAGCCTCCAGAGTACATATATAGTTAATATTACCGCAACCTTAATGAATTACGAATGCCACCCTCAATAATAATATCACCTTTTCTAATTTAATATGACAATGGGTGATTGTCATTAGCACCTCTACCAGATTGGATCTCAGCTAAAAGAAGTAACAAAATGTGTTGTTAACAAGTTAATGGCTTCATTAAGTTATTACTTTACTGGTAGGCTGTGTGGAATATGTGCATGCATTAAAAGTTGAGTAGGAAGGTCTGCCTGGTCATTCTGAAATTATTACATAACCTCATAAAATCCTATTATGTCAATCACTGAACTGTGTACGAAATAACATTTTGACTGAACAATCTGAAGTACGGGGAGCCTGTTGTGTTGCGTTGGGTGCAGTCAAACCAGAATGATTTACTATGAGAGATTCTGTACAAGTACAACTTTGTGGCAGCAGTCACACGTTACATTTAAAGGTGCATTTCGATGTGTAGCCATTTAACAAGTCACCTCAGAGTTACACATACAACACATAGACTTTTGAGATGATTGAATTAGATAAACCTTTGTTGAAGAAATAGCTTCCCCACCGTTCCACCTCCACGTGTAGTAATTTATTGTTGAATATGAGATAGTTTATTTGAGATGATATAATTTCGGTCATGAGGGTATTATTATATTATACTCTTTTATTCAGGACAATCAATAAATCCTTCTTAATGCTAAACTCCTCCTTTATGTTACGAAATGATCCAGGAACTATAAAATTTTCTTTGAATGGTGCTGTGCGTTAAAATCCGTACTTAAGAGGAACCAGGAGTTTCCTCATTGTTTGTTAATTAGACAAGCGAAATCTTTGAATCTTTCAATCGTCCTGTGTGTAAAGACCCACAGACTTTTTTGTCATCTCTCAGCCTGAGTAGCAGCTCAAGTAAAAAAGAAGGATACAATAGAATCTCCAAAAATATTTTTAACAATCTACTTTGTACGATTTATTCTCTTTCTCTTTTAAATATATATATCTGATGATGATGCTGAAAAGCTGCGTGTATCAAAGTCTCCTCAATAGATTCCTCAGAGTTAATGCGACATACTAAACTACCATTTTTCGTGCTAAAGAGTACCTCATGTAAAGTAGGTGTGGTCAGTTTCACTACCACATGAATACACATACGAACCCTTGATTATTGCAGCAATGCAAATCATCTCGATGTTATTGCACCTCAGAGACTATTTCTATTTTTGTAGGAGAAGACATTCGAAAGGAAACTTTTTTCATTGTCTTAAAGTATAAATAAATAATGGGTTGAGTGATATTGCAATTTCAATGGTAATGAATGGATGTGCAAAATTAGAGTTGTGTGTATGGCATTTGCCATTTAAATCTTTAAACCTTCGGACTTACAGACATCTCTTTTGTTTTGAATTGGAATACGGAGGCAGGTATAAATAAATTGTGTGTGCAGTTCCGCTTTGTACAAATGCAAGTAGCCTTTACCTTCATTTTTAAGAAGTGAGTTATTAGTGCCTATAAAGTAAAATGCATGATAAGCTGGCATTAATCGATTAAGAAGGTTATCATTGTGTTAAATGTAGCTCCCCAGATTAATATACACATTTCTTCCTATTCATTAACATAATAAGTGTAATCACAATCAATAAAAGTTGCCAAAAGAAGGCATAATCTTAAAAGCGGCACGATTCTAGAAGTATCCCTACTTTTTAAATGAACAGAGAACGCTTCTCTTTATTGTACATCAAATCCAATCTTAAGGAGATTAAGAACTTACAAGTTTTATTGATTAGATATCCGTATTAATAGTTAATAACTAACCCTAATTACTCTGTAGGAACCACAACATGCAGAAGAAGGAGTACTTCAGCGTGAACAATTTTTTCCCTACGATATATAACTCTAAATTAAACTACTAGATTCTCTACTGTCTGCATGTTTGAGACTTGCGTGGTATCTTCATTTGCACTATCAAATCCATTATTCTATTAGCTAGAAAGTTTTATTTCTAATGGGTTCGCTGTTCGCCGTTTGTCTGTCTACCCAGCCTCATATAGCACACATGAGATTTCCAACTTCCAACTGCGATGCGATGTCTTTTTGCCCAAGTTTTTGTCGAAATTCCCATACACAAGAATATATGCTTCCTCTAGTGTGGCCGAAGAAACAACAGGTTCATTTAGACTAATTTTGTGGTGATTGTTTTTAAGATGCGTTAATCTGAAGGAGAAAATCGCCACGGTACAAATTGTGAAACCTCTTGAGTCTTGAGTCCGATGTGTGTGTGTATGCAATTTGGAAAATGCTTTGAAATTCGAAACCGCCTAAGCTTTATTGTTATTTATACTCGTGTAGTTCGATACCATCGATAATTATATATGTGTTGAGCTTACATAACAATCAAAAGGTAGACTAACATTAATTTACAATTTTACATCTCCATCTGCGAGTAAATTGCCGACGATAATTATTGTTCTTGCAGTAGCATTTAATTACTTAACAAATCACATACAATTTCGTTGTGTTGAGGAGCATCTTAAATGTCAACTGAGGAGGAGGTATTAAATGTCATAAATAAAGGATGGAGCAACCAGATCCTCTCGTAAAAATAGAAAGACTGAAAGACTCTGCGCAGTAAATATCGACGTGATACTTAAATATATAGTTATTTTAATAGCAGATTGCTACTTTTCTCATTATATGTTATCTAAAGTTGTCCTGCTGCTTGTGTTGCACATTCAGATGCACATTTATTTTAATGTTTCTCTCACTGTGAATTCGATTGAACAGGTACATCATCGTCATCGTCGTCCTCATCATCCCTGGGGATCGTAAATGGTAAAATGTACAGCTTATGCATGCAATTCAATTTGAACTGCAGTCGACTTCTTCGCACTGCTTCTACTTTCAATATTATTATATGTGTGCCTTGCTCCTTCTTATAAGGTGAGTTGCATTCGATATTGAATTGCTGCTTGCGTACCTTTTCGCATTGACTGTGGCTGCAGTGAACTGATGAGCGAGTTAATATAGCTTAGCAGAATGAATCTTTCGTTCAGGGTACTTTAACTTCAAAGCTCCTTAAGGCAGAATAGCCAGCGTATGTACGGTGTATTACTTTACTTTATTCCTACCAAAATTGAATTATCACAAGGTAACAATCGACTAAACTATGGGGCGATTGATGAAAGTTTGTCTCAGTCGAGTAGTGGACGGTAACGTCTGATCATCATAAGTGGAAAAGTGTGAGAATTACTTGCCATTTTAATTCCGTGGAAAACCGGAGGCTGCTTGTTACGTTGGTGGTGATCACGTAATTTTAAATTGTTACAATTCAAAAGTTACACTCACATTTCAAGGGGAGTCTTCCCAGGATTTCCGCGTTTCTGGTTTGTTCAAGTGATTTGTGAGAAATTAAAACTAACACACGAAGATGTGGGTGTCTTTTAATACCTGAAAAAAGCCTTAGTTTTATGAAAGTGCATTTTTCTGGAATAAATCTCAGCTACATTTCACATAAACTGTGAAAAAGTAGAGAAGTGTAGCTTATCGTGCAGCAAACTCCATCCGGTTTTTATGAACGTCCTCTTCAAGTTCAACCCAAGTTATCCTCAACAGTTCAGATAATTTGCAATAAAATGGGTCATAAATTAGCTGGCGTATATCTGACGAAGGTAATTTGCATTTATTTCTTACCCATCAAAGTTTAAGGCGTGAATTAGTCAATTCTGCGTAAGTAAAAAAGTAAGTTTCACATTGCCCCATGAATCACCTTTTAACAATTCCAGGCACTGTTGGCCTTACTAATCCCATCTTTGACTTTGGCTCAACAATCAACCGAGCCTCTCCAAGGCTTCCAGTCACTTTCAAATGCATACAGCAATGACAGTGCCAGACCCAAGCGTCAGTTATTCCGTGAAGATATTCCTGGAAACAGACCGTTGTCGGGAAATCTGTACGCACTCCACCACGGATTCCCTCACCCAGGTCGATGGGCAGATGGTCAGAGATCTGAACACAAACCTAATCCACGACTTCCTCCACCTCATCAAGCGTACATTGATATGCTGGATGGAAGCAGACGTGGACGGTATTATGGAAATACACACTCTCTATACTCCGGAGGATACTCCGGAGGCCACAGACAAAGGCAGCCTCACTATCAACCTAAATATACCACAGGACATCATCAACAACATCAATTGAATCATTATCATTCCTCTGGAGGAAGTGTCCGTCCTCCGCCATCCTCAGTTTCATTTGGAAGTGACATTTTCCATCCTAGCGGTGGAGGTGGTGGTGCAAGTGTTAATAGTAACGGTGTTGGTGTTGGGGGTGGCTCACATTACAGTGGACCTCCCAAATCTCACCAGCAGTTTGAATTCCCTCAGTTTGACTTGAAGAACGTGGCATTTGGAATTCATCCAGGTCCGTCTGAGTACGGAGTTCCTAAAGCACCTCAAGGTCCAGTGGATCTGAAGTCGATTGCTTTTGGCCATCCACCAAGTGGGGGTGGTGGAAGTGGCTCAGCTGAATACGGCCCACCACCTCCTCCTTCTGTAGGTCCTACAGGACCATCAGGACTGAGTCACGAAGGTCCAGAGTACGAAACTTCCCAACCAACACAGCCCAACAGTGGCGATGATGAACACGCCTACGTCCTTCAACACGCGTTAAGTCAGGATGAAAGGAAGAACAAGAATAAACCTGTGAAAGCCATCGTTCACTACCATCCAGTCGAATACGGAAACATCATAAACATCCCTGAGAAAGTTCACGAGGACGAGTACTCTGGAAGTCTCGGACCTGAAGAACCTTCACCACCTTCTTCACAACAATACGGACCTCCTAATCACTCTGGAGGGTTACCATTAGGTCCATCGTACAGTTCTGAAAGTGGAGGATTTGTTCCAAGCAAAGGACCACAAGGACACCACCACGAGTCCTCAGGAGGCGGAGGTTCCAAGGAAAATCCATTCGCTCCTTATCACTTTCCCAACTCCGCTCCTAACTCCAACATCCAAGGATCATTTTTCCACTCTTCCAACGAAGGAAGCAAATTCGATCCTTTCAACTTCTTCTCCAATTCCAACAGACCTTCGTACGGTCCACCACCAAAGCAGTATACGAATAGTAATCAAATAGAACACGATATTCCAGTTGCCATTCCAATATTAGCTCAATTCCACACTGCGAAACCTATCAAGTTTTCTAAATTCAAGAGGCCACTTCACCTAGTTTATGGCCACAGACCACACCCACATCACAGCGCACCTCTTAGACATCATTACGATCGTAGTCATTTCTACAATCGAATTCCCAAGCAGCCCAGATGGATGACACAACATGGACTTAAGTGATTTCTTATACAACCACAAAGATGTTTAAGTTTAAATATGACAGGTAGCATAGATTTAAATATATTTTAGTACTGTTGATGGTTGTTCTTTAAATTTCTTTCTTTTCCACACGCAAGGTAAAAAAAGAACTGTAATTTTCTTTTTAAAAAAACCTTCTTACGTAACACAATAGAGTAATAATGTAACAAATAATAACGAAGCAATCTACATGGATATAAGGATTTCATTCACAAGCAGAAGAAGAAACAATAAAAATGCATTTTGAAAGCAACAATGTTCGACCACGACTTAAAGCAACTTTTTACTCAAAGTGAACTCGATTGTGACCACAAAGGAATGTGGTGATGATGCTTATTGGTCTATTTATGGACGCAATAAAATACAACAAGATAACAATCAAAACCAAATAGAAGAGCTAAAACTTTTAGACTTCTAGAGAACTTTGTACACGTTGGATGTGCAAAAAGTATTTCATCCGTGCAAGTGACGACTGAAATAAAAGGGAAATTATTCTTGTAAAATGAATATAACTCTCTTAAAAGAGATGAAGAACACAGATTGGAGTGAGATTGATCCTGACTTAATCAAACTGGCATGTTCAATTGAAGAAAACCTGTCAATAACAAAAATAAGAAATGATCAAACACGATCTCTGAGCGACTTGTTTAGAAGAAGAATTGAGTCTACAGTTGACGGGAAGAATAAAGGAAGCAGACAGGACACAGCAACAATGGAAATGGAAGTTGACATCAACCCTCAAAGATTACCATTTTACGAGTATACGCATTTGGCTGTGGTAGATAACCTAACGAAGAGATATCCCTTATTAATAATTACAGGATTAAGGAATTTTTATAATTACATTATCCCTTCATACTGAATACACGCGGAGATTAGTCTCACTTAACTAAAGGTGGTCCTAAATAAAGGAGAGAAATGGGATTAAGTAAATCAAGGAGAAGGAATACACACGCAAACAAAGGAGGATATTAAACGAGAAAGAAATTTTAGACTTTAGAGAGGACTTTTAATTCTTTTGAAATGCAAATGAAGGTTTATTCACGCAGACGGTGTGGTGACTGAATTGTGGGGAAGAAAAAGTCATAGGAAAAAACAGATTTGATTTGATATCATTTCTAAATCTGAGGAAGGAGACAAAAGGAAGAATGAAGAAAACTTTTACAGATCATTTGTGACTTGAACGTGCTTTAACATAATTGAAAACTACGATTATTATAAAAGGGTTGTGGAGGAGAGTGAGCGAGTTAGTTGAGTGGTAATCTTGTCAGTCATTTTTCTCTAAATGCCAAAATACTTTTAATATTACAGATTATAGTATAATTGCATATTTCAGGTAGGACTTACTTTGTACGATTTGTTTTTTGTAACAATGATATAACTTTACATTATAATGAGAAAATGTTGGAGACGAGTTTTTTTGTTCTTAGCAATAAGGTGGATTGCAGTTGCAGTTTGTACATGTATAAAGAGATGCGAATTAAATGAGAATAAAATGACAATAAAAAAGTTTAAAATCTTAGAAACAAAATGAAAAATTATTTGTCTAGCCAGAACTCATTCATGAATTTATTTGACGTCTTTCATCTGTTAACTTTTAATTAAGTTATATGTAAATTAGAGCAGGTATGTGTTCGAACATTGTGTGGTTCTATTTCGGAATACACTGGAAGGCCACTGTTAACTATTGTGAAGTTTTTGCACCAGACTTTAGCCATCGTTTCCTCACGTTCTGGAGCAATTTTTTATAAATTAATTACAGGTAAATTACAGGATTACATAAGTAAATGTTTTTATTCTATTCCTAGTCGGAGCATGTGACTGACTTAGAAACAGCAGATGAAACATTTAAATTGAACACTAATCAAAAATTGTTGAGATTAAGATCGTGAAGACCGTAAAGACGAAAGACCTACTGTATTTCTGCAGACAGAGAATGTCAAATGAGTTCAGTTGCATTGAAAAGTCTTACTTGCGAAGAACTGTATCAACCTCTGCCAGAGAAA
>JAQGAD010002631.1:0-12786 GCA_034696625.1 Isotomurus palustris
GGAACCCAGTGCCCCATTCGGCACACTACCGACTGCACAGACAGATGCACTACCACTTGTGCTGTCTGTGCCTGGTCAATTGGAGGTTACTGTTATCTCTTTGATTTTCATCTTTTTATAATGCAAAATTCATCTATTATGGAGAACTGTTAATTCCATTTGCATTTCGGTACAGACTTCACTCTACTCACTTTCAGGCATTGTGGAACACGTGCTGACTGTATAGATTTGTTTGCTTCAAATGTCAGGGTTTTTAGGATATTGGTGTGAAAAATGGTTTTCAACACAAGTATGGGATAACAACCAGTCTCGTCAGCCCAAGTTTTATACCTAGTGTTAAGCTTTGTGTAGACTTTAATGGTGTTATGGTTTTTTGGATAAACTCATCTGTGCCATTTGGGGGTTTGGAAAGACACGTTTGGGTTACGGGTTTGTTTGAAACAGAACAATAATGGTTGTTAAGTACATTGCAATCAAACAAATCTTTTGTGTGTGAGAGATTAGTGCGAAATAACTTCTCGTTATTTAACCTCTATTTTCTATCATAATAGCCTTTCTAATCAATTTACCCATTATCTTGACTCTTGAGTGAAGTGTAGCTACATGAAAATATCGTTGTTTTCTTAAAAGCTTGTTCTGTACATTCTGAAGTTTGTTGCAGGGAAAAATGCAATCGACTTGTCTTGGGGGAATCCTAATAAAGAACAAATTACTTGCCGTAGCTTAATTAATTTGGAAGGGGGTCAAATGCAGCAAGAAAATATAGAATCGGCTGATGTAGCTTTAATTTTGATTTCTCCATCCCAAACTCCAGGGACTTCCAGAATAAAAGTAAACCCGTGTTCCAAAATTTAGCAAAATTATTACTGAATTAGAGTTTTTTTTAAATCTGTTAATTTTAAACTCCAAATTTTTTAGGTGTTATTCTATTATTCAAAATTGCTTCAGAAAAATAATTCAACTGAGGAATTTAAGGCATTTGAGAAACCCATACGAATCTTTCAAAACGAATCCCAGAAGGAGGATTTAATTTGGTTAAAAAAAGCTGTGATGATGTGGATTCAACGAGAGAATATACAGTTCTAATATAGTCGTCTGTTGCCAGCGACGACACAATCATTGAACATTCTCCTTTGAATTCTCCTTTAAAATTAATTCATCTTTTACGAGTCAGCACAAAAACCATCAGCGTCAGCAACGTTCCTTCTACAGACTTAACTTACTTCTTATGAGTCGAAAGATTTGTCTTCAACAGTCCCTCTTCTGCAACTGATCATGTCCTTAGAAATGCTCATTGTCAAACCAGAGATAAAATTTGGTAGTGGTTTTTTCATTCAAGCTGTGGAAGAGCTGAATGACCCAACAGCAAACCGGTCAATTCCTCTGACAATGAGTAATCATTTTCATTTTGGATATTTTAAAGCAAAGTGAGAGTTCAAATTCAACTGTCTGATGGAAAGTGAGCAGCGTCATGTAATTTCCAAGTCTTTGTTTTTTACGAATATAGCTGTAGATAAAATACCAAACCTAAAACAATGAAATGATTCGCTTCCATACACCTCAGGCATGAAACAACTCCTGGACAAGCTAAATACCAACTTTATCCTTAAAGAATGCAAGTCTGTTGACTGCGAAAAGAACAAAATTATTCTCTCTGCATTCATTTTCCTTTCCAACCACATTGACTTTGTTTTAAATTAATTGATCATTATGCTAATATAATATCCTCAAACACAGATCAATTACAGAACATAACTCAAGCAAACCTTTTCTCTAGCCACTTTGTTAAGAAACTCTCCAAGAATGTCGGTAACCATTGATAAGGTATTCAACAGTATGCAGTGTTGGTTTAAAATCGTTGTGTCTTTAATAGCAGATACCAGAGTTTGAACTTGCAGCAACCAAAACAAGAGCAAAAATACTGTAAAATTTTATTTACCATCAGATGTGAAGGTGGTCTCACGAAAAAGGAAGAAGATGAAGTTTACATTGTAAAATTATTTGCTGGTGTAAACTTTTTACAACTGATATTTGTTAGTACTGTACCTTCTATTTACAATTCGGAATGTTTGCTTTAATGATACGAATTTTATTTGAAATTTTTCTCAGGAATCAATTTCAAACTTAGCAAGTTCAAGAGGGATGACCTGGAAATCTATGGCAGCAGCCAAGAGGTCTTCTCCAGTTCACGAAAATCAAGGTCCTCTCACAATTCAAATCGTCTGATTACTCTTCTTTGTATGACAAAAACTAAACTTGCAAGATTGTATTATTCAACCCTTCAAAGCTTACACTTAAGTTAATGTCAAAGACCTTGCAAAGCAACGAAAAAAGATGCTTTAAGTGTCTGGCTGAGTTTTGTATATAATCATCGGCTCTGCATTGCAAGATAAAAATACTTTATTTAGAATAGAAGGTGCAAATACCAATCTTAGGAGCACAAAAAAATCGTGTAATATGCCAATGCTTTAAATGGAACAAATAGGGAAGCTTTTTCTTTTTTTTTGCATAATGGTTCTTATATATTTAATTTTTTTATTACCTAAAATATCATGATCGAAATTTATATGCTATTAACAGATTTTACTTGATTTAAACCTCGGCAACTCCAAACAAACACGATTAAAATTAAATTGAATACTTCCAAACGGTTCAGTGTTTCAACCTTGTTAATTACATGAATGTATTTTCGAGTTTGGTCGAAGGATCTCCTAGAGAGAATAACGAGGATTAAATATTAAATATTCTTCATCATTTACATAAGCAATATTTTATAACATTAAACTATTTAGATTTAAGACCTTGAATTAGAATCACAAGGGATCCTCACTACCTACTTTACTACGGGTGGTTATAGAAGTAACCATTCTTGAAGTCTTATATTTATTTGTAAATTAGGAAGGTTTAAATGACACTGCAGACGACATTGAAGTGAATATGGAAATTGCAAAGATCTAAAGGCATGTTATCAAACATCCGTTTACAACTAATGAGACCTGATTAGTGAATTACATCCAAGAAAATCGAATTAATTGTAACTGTAAGTAAGAAATAACTTAAAAATTATGAATAAATATACCAAAGCTTTGTCGACAAATTTCAAGGGCGAAATTTCATGTTCGAACTATTCGCTGGTAATTGATTGGCTGCTTGAAGCCCAGTGTTGCAGAATTCTTGAACCTCGTTGCACCTCAAGCTCACTTTTTTATACCAATTCATGATCATTTCTATAATGAATACAAAAACTGTAATGGCAAGGAGTCCTAAAAACACATAAAGTGGAAAACGAATGGTTTCCATTGAAATTGGGTGATAAGTGTTATCAGAAGCGTCTTCCACTATTTGATCGTTATTTAAAGAAATCAAAGAATAAGCCTTTCCGTAACCACTGGACACCAATCCTTTGATCTTCTTAAAAAAACAGTTATCGGTTTTCTCTGTGGAGTGACAATTGTTTTCCTTACAATAATCTTTTAACCAGGAGAAGAAGATGTTGAACGTACGATGAAGTTCCCAATAAAAGTACAGCCCACTTTGTGTGATTCGACCTAGCAAACCTTGAAACTTGGGATAAATAAAGTTCCGTTCCATCATCCAGAATCGCTTGTGTTCAAAAGGGTATGTCTCTTCCAGCATTGTTGCCTCAAAATCAGGAACGAAGTAGAGAAACCTTTTCGAAAATTCTTTCATCTGAGCTTCAGTGTCCAAAATAGCAAATACATTCGACGATGTTACATTTTCCCCAAAAATCGAAATGTTGTTTTGCACGAAGAATCTTATTACATCGTGCTGGTTGTTTTCTTGGTACAAATTTTTTTCTTCCAACTTTTGTGTCCAACTCGGAAGGGTAAAGTTCGAAGACAAACTTGAGCTCTTTAATTCCGAAATCAGAAAATTCTTTGACGGCGAACCCCTACCCTTCTTTACAAATCGTCCAGTCCATATTTCGAACATTGGTATATCAGCTTCTAGAATTTCGTCTAGTGACGTTGGAACCGACGGTGGTTGTGTTGCAATCAGACAAGAGAATATGTTTCCTTGATAATAGAGACCCAATATAAAACACTGTGCCAGCCACGAAAAAAAGATGACCATATTCTTAACACTTGACTGTCTAAAAATACTTTCTGCGTAGTGAGAATTGGACTGTCCAAGGATTGAAGTAAAAAGCCACACAGCTACGTTGCCAAACTGGGTTTTCGGTACACTCAAATTAAACCATAATGCTAACGTTACCGTGCTTGTTGCAAGACAAAGCCAAATAAACAAATCAAAGGGCTTAAATAGAGCCGTAAAATTTACTTTCTCTTTTTTACTGAAAACTACGGTCACAACATTGTCAATCTTTTGTGCGTGAGGGATAAATTCGAAGTTTTTTAGTGAATACTCCAAACGGTACTTAACAATCCTAAAATATATTCTTGAGTTGTATAATATTGACGGTGAATATACTTCACCGTTCCTATCTTGGCCACTACATTTCGGATACGTAAAGTTTAGCGCCTTTGATAGGAAAATTAAAGCACAGCCTGCAGGGAATTTATCCCATTTATCCTTAAGTAAACTGCAATCTCTACACGAACAATAGTTTCTTTCGTCGAGTGTTACGTCATCTAGCAATGATAACATTCGTCCTGAGAAGTCGTACTTACGAGCATAAATTTGACTCTGCATGTATGATACACTCAAAGTATTAGTCGTCGTTTCCAAAGGAATCAAGTTAACTTCAAAAGGGGCTTCTCGTGACCCACTTCCGTAAACTAAATACAGGCCAGTCTCAGAAAAGAAAAAAATGTGGGATGTAAGTGGGACTTGCAGGAAATCAATTTCAGAAGGCAAAGTATTGGAACGTAAATCAGAAGATGTTGCTTCAATGAAAACAAAGCTCGGATTCTCCTTGAAATATATCATTGTGCTCAGAACTTTGGGGATATTAAATCCGATTTCTTGTGTACGTATTTTCTTCTCAACCCAATTGGATAGTATTACAGTTGCAGTAATCTGATGCAAACAAAACTTTAGTTGAAAGTGCTTTGAAGCTTTGTAGGAATCAATAATGTCATTTTCGTAAATCTCATGATAGGCCTGGATATATTTGCTATTGTTTTCTCTTGAAAATGAATCCAACACAACAGGAACGTAATTCAGGGGGTCGTAAGATTCAAAACTTCTTTCAACTGCTTCCTTATGTCCAATAAACTGGACTGCACAGATGTTGAGGACGCTGATTAGGTTATAAATCATTTCAGTGAATAACTAAGCAAAGTAAAATTATTTTTGGGTATTACTAAATATTCTGTAGTCCACACTGGATACAGACAAGGATTTATTTCGGAAGGTGATTTGTGTTTCGATAAACGAACGTATATTAATAAGTAGGCTTAATTCTGTGATGTGTGTCCGTGTAGTTCTTCTTTGCGACGAACAAACTGAGTCAGAGGAAATTGATTTTTTCTGATAAAGCAAATGCTCTATTCACATTTCCGGGTAGCATGACATTGTTCTTTGTCCCTAAGACAATAGAGGTTCAAATTAAAATAAACAATAAACTGAAAACAATAACTTTAGTGAGCTGGAAACTGGGTTAATCTGGACATGAAACTGAATTAAGCTTTTGTTTTCCTTATTGTTGGTAGGAATGATTGACACACCTTTACACTGCAGTTTGTGACTTGTCTGGGTTATGTAGCAGGAAATGTCAAAATACCATTCCAGATATAATAATAGAGCTCCCTCACAATTAGACATCTAAATGTCAATCTAAAGCAGATGAACTGTTAAGTGTTCCAAATGTGTTCCAACTTCCAGCATTCGCAGTATTGTAGTTTAAATGTTGCAGCTAACGAATGCGTGTTTGCCTACAGAATTGATTGATGTTGAGATGCGTCAAATAGCCAAATTATTACAGTTTAGTTCCGGATATGGGTTAGCCTAATTTCAAAGGAATATTAATTCTTTTGTTTAACAGAGAGTTTGAAAAGTATTTTTGGATCCCAGCGAGCTGCATGCGAACATTAATTTATTGATTTCCAAACAGTCAGTAACGTGTGTACAATTTCTGGGTTCGCAATACTTTTAATCAGAACGGTGCAAGACGAACTTGGGATGCACACACAGTAGCTTGATTTGATGTTTATTGGACTGAATTCTACATTCTCAATTCTCAATTTAATTTAGAGCTTAGGATGAAAGATTGAGTGCCATATTGAATGAAAGAGATTTCTTTTACAGTTTCATAATCAAAGTAAAATGCCCCAGCTTTACTCATTCTGTGTGTAAAATTAAAGCAATACAAGCAAATAATTTAAACATTTATAGACCAACTCACTTCGTTCAAATATGAACCGATGTGAGTACATAAATGAAATAAATGCGTGTACTAAATTCACGCACGAAGTATAAACCGGAATTAAGTAAATAAGTTGATTTTCTGTTAAAATCATTCAGAAACTCATGTGTTCCGGTCTCCACAGAATTTTATGAAAAACATGAACGTCCTGTGCTAGGTTATAACGTTCTATCACTATGGACACGTCTGTCACGTTCTCAGGTACTCAGGTATTTGGCATTTGAGGACAGAAATGTGAAGCATGACAACCATTTTGTCCGGTCTCTGAAGAATTTCTGCGATTACATGGCATTCAGGTAACCAGGTATGACAAGGTTCAAAATCCATCAAAGTGTGAGCCTATATGAAAAAGCAGTTTACTGAATGTACAATTATTTATATGATAAAAGTTGTGCTTAAAAAAATTAAGAACAGTCCACGTTCAGTACTCTTCTCAGATTACTGCGATGCAAATGAATCTAACTCACTTCGCACACGTCTGAGAGGATCCACGTTGAGTGGCATGCTGCGTTTATTTTGAGGTGAGTTTGGGGCAGTGGGGGTGGTAAGGAGGTGGGGACGAAAATGTAATCCCTATTTTAACATCGGATCATCGGATATTCACCAGTCATAAACTGAAGATCATTTTTGTCGGGTTCGCTTGGAGTGGTGTGGAGGTCATTTGGTGTGTTCCATAGGTCGGGACCAAAAATGATCTCCAGCGTATGATCAGTGCATATGCGGGGTCAGAAGCAGGAGTAAGATTTTTCGCACGCACAGGACGGACCGTCAGAAGGATCTCATAAAGCAGTAAACTGCTTAATAAACGTTGGTTGCAAACTTTCACAGTATAGTTCTGTCTATTGTATGTCTAAGGATATTTTAAGAGCAGTACAACAGTGTACATTCTCAAATGAATTGTGCATTTTTTAAATTCTACAAAGCAACGTTGGCTTAGGAATGGACACTTAAATTGAAATTTTGAGCTGACTCGAAGAAATATCGAATAAGAATTTGGTAAATTATTTGCTAACCTTATTGAATAGTCTTCAGGTCTCTGTTGGCTTCCATCATTCTAATCAGTCAACTTTTAATGCATTATAAATATAATGGTGTGCATGATACGCCTAGGAATTAGGTAGGCAGAATTGAGCAGTGCCCTGTTGAATGTGTGTGTATGCCTTGATCCCCTTCCTCTTCTGGAGTGGCACAAAGTGTGACCTTACATTTCTCCCTCATCAGAAATCATTCCCTCCCAACCTGCACTCTCCTGCATTCATCATCTTCGACTACACGTGGCTTTCAGCAGCTAAGTCGCAGGATGATTAAAAATTAAATAATTAACCTGCATAAAACGATATTTCATCATATGCCATTGGTAGATATGAAAAAGCTAGTTAAATAATTTTTGATTTAACAGTAACAGAGACATTCAAAAGCAACTGGAGGGTTAAAAAGGAAGTCATAAAATAACAAACTTTATAAACTGCGAAGCAGAACTTCTCGAAGAGTTGGAAGAAAGCGAAGATTTAAGTGGAGAGAGTATAATGTGTGCGTAGAGATTTAAGTGGAGAGTCTGTGACTTTATTAACTAAGCTCCCACAATTCTCATCATTCAACTCTTAATGCATCATTTGTGTATTATATTGTGTGTGATAGATATTTAATGAACTGGGTGGGGGAATTGTCCAGCGCCTCGTAGAATGTGTGTGTGTCTTGGCTGCCTCTCTTCTTCAGGAGTGTAACACAGGGTGACCTCACTCTCCTTCCTCAAAAAGAGAGCATTCCTCTCCACCCTGCACTCTCACTCATTCATCATCTTCAACTGCACGTGGCTAAGTATTAGCAGCTGAGTTCCAGATTGATGAATAATCAACAGTCCCATTTGGTACACGTCTCAACAATTTTGTCTGATTAAACACCGTAGTCATCATGAGCTACTGTAAACCGGATGTAAAAGTTAATCACAGTCACCATGTTTCCGTCGGTACTCCTCCCACCCCCCTGACGAAGACCGCATCCTCATCCAACCAGCTTTATCAGTAACAAACACTTAATCTCAAAAACATAATTCCAAGTTTACTTAGGTTAATTGGCTTAATTAAGCTTTTGTTCCTAATTTTAGGGGGGAAATGATCAGAGCCCTTCTTTACTTTCCACCACCATCATCATCACATTTCTTTTCCGCACGATGCGTATGAGCAACAATTAAAACTCTCCGATGGTCGTTACCACAGCATCTTCTCCGATGGGCACATGTTAATATCTGAAATCGATTTTTGCAGAGAGAGGAAGCGATTGCAGTGACGTCAAGTGTTGCAGGTCCTCACGTGTCCCTCAAAGGAGAATCCAGTGAGGACACTAAGTTCCTCTCCAGTGTCAACTTCCTCAAAGACAAATTGTTATTGTTACTGCGAAGCAGTGGAATTCCAAAGGTAACTCACTGTAACCTTATTTACTTATTATCATTTTACAAGACAAGAATACGAACAAGCTGTCTTGGAGAATTTATTCTCATTTATTGTGTAAAGTCACAATTCGGTGAGGACTTGGATCCTTTTGGACCGTTTATTTCCAACTGAATAAATTACCTGTGATTTTCAGATTGGAGATCAGTGACGTAAGCAGAAACAAAGAAGGGACCACGTCATCACAATTAAATTGTTGTCAAGTTCTTTCTGCAATCCCTGCCAAGTCACTTCAATTTCTCCTCCCACTTGTATGCTATTAACATCAGCTTGCTTCCTGCCTGTCCTTCAATTTGAGATGTGGCTGGACTTTGATCTTTAACTGCAATCACAGAATGTGGGAATCCATTTGCTCTGCAGGACACACATCTCCTGCTCATCTGCTCTTTATCACCATTCTATGGTAAGTAGTTCACATATTCCGATTATTAAAGTGAACTCACGTGAAATTGTATGTTTGCTGCTGTAGGTCTGTGGCGAAAGAAATTCCGTTATCGAAGGTCCTCACATCCACTTCAGCCAATTTCCTAAGGCTCACTCTTCTTTAACACCTGTGAATTCTCTTGCACCTTAAATACATCCATTTTCATTTTCCTCCATTTGCTCATCAACTATATTATACAACCGTGATTTTCATTTCATGAAATTTTCTGTGCTACTTCTCACTTGATTTAGTCTAGAAACAACTTAAAATTCGAAAAATGATTAACATTGCAATTAAAATGGAATAATTGAAATTCAATTCTCTATGTCGTGCGAATTCCAATTCCAATTTGGCAAGATTTAAACGTTCAATAAATAATGAGTTGAGATAATTGGAAGCCACCTTGAAGGACTATTTGAACGTCAAAAAAGGTTCTTGGTCTACTTTCAATGCTCGGAGATTTTCAAAATAGTACAGATCATGAACAACACCATCTTTAACAAACCAATTTTTAATTCCAATAACTCAGGTAATCAATAACATAATTTGTATCTATGATTTCATTACACAAGGTTTACATATTTATTAGCGATCCCACTGTTTTCAGGAATAAGCTGTGGATGTATTCTGATCCAAATATGAGGAAGCAGGTATTCTCAGCCTTAGTCTACACTGGAAGTTCTTCCACAGTCCCTCTCTTATTGAAGTTGTGCAATTCTGTAACTGCGTAAATATTCAAACAAAGTTCAGTCTCCCGATCATTTGTCACTGTAAATAATCACATGTGTAAAACGGCTGTGAGTTGAGGATGTTGGAGAGAGTCTAATGCCCTGGATCGAGAGATAGACAAAGTTGTTGAGAATTTTTGAATTGACGTGTAGCGACAGATGGAGTACAACATACGACACAATTTAATAAGTCAGAAATACAATAATAGAGGACAACTTGCACAGACTCAAAATGAGACAAAGGACAATCGTCATTAGCAAAGTAGCTTCATAAATGGTCAATGTGAATGATCGCAAGAGAATGATTCATATTGGTTGTGCATGCAGTGATATTTATAAGATATTCAAAGAATAGGAAAACTACTGAATTATTAGTGACGTCAATGAAATGTCAAGTTGTGCATTAGAACTGAATGTGAGACAATTTGCAACAATAGACCTGTCACGATTAGACACTAATTTACATATGAGGAGGTAGTAAAACATCCAGATTAGTGGAGAGAGGGTCGCTTTAGGAAGACAAAACTAGAATGGACGTCACAGTTGACATTAATTAGTATTCATTAAAAAATACCATTAGTCAAAAAAAAAATTTGGTTGATTTCTATCTTGAAGTAAACTGTTTTCCTGTTCTGTAGCTTAAGTTTCGGTTTAGGAGAAAGTATTCCAACACAATAGCTGGATGTATCGATGAATGTGTCACATGTATTCCTATCAACTGGAAGGTATAAAGTGTGAAAAACTGTAAAAGTAAATGTGAACTTACCTGTGACAGGCGAATTACTGTGAGAAACTTAAGTAGAATAGCTAGTGATTAGTGTGGTGCTAATTAATTATCCCCAAATTCAGCTATTGCAGACTTGTCTACTCCATAGAATCGTTAGGTTCCCTGAAACCCAAGTAAAGTTCTCCAATTGATCCAACAAACTTGAAAGTCTCACGTTGTTCTTCTCTGCAGCGACAATTGTCAAAATTACTACATTAGTCTACTTACTGTTGCTACTGTCAGTTCAAACACAAAGCAGAAATCAAAGCTTCCAAGGTCAGCATTCTCCTTGATGATTCCACATTCCAAACAATCAGCTTCCTCAATGGGACAATTTTTACCGTACCATAAGAGTAACAGAGTCAACTACTTTATTTATCATCACAAGTTTTGCAACGTCGTGACAGTCCCCTCCTTAACACAGTACACATAAATGCCTTCTAATATCCAAGTTAAAGAGCTTACATCAGATAATTGTATTTGTGCGAAACAATGTCAACGTTAATTAAACATCTTGGAACACACGTTCGAAGCTTTTGTTCTCAAATGCAGTCGACCTAAAGCAGTGTCCACTCTATTCATAGTGTTGTGTGAGATCCTTTGAGGAAATATTAACTGTGTTTATATGGAAATCTTTTAAAATATACCGGAAATGGAATGTTTATTGACAGATTACATTTTATTCGACGTCATTTTGACAACCTGCAAAACATTCCTCCTTAGACAACTCATTCCTAAATAAATAATTATCCTTCAACAGTTTTGCTGTTATAGATTGAATTAAAGTGTGACTGTATGTATCGTCATCAAATCTTTTAAGCCAAAGAACCAAGTGGAATTGGTAATCGGAGGTGTAGTAAAAAACCAGCAACCAACTGTCTTGCTGCACACGGAAATGCCAATTTGTGATTGTGTACCAATGTGTGGCTAATAAAGTTGAGTTTTTAATCATTCTTACGCAAGAATATTTAAATCTACGACTCCGACAATCTGAAAGCTCCAAAAACTCGTTCCATTTCTCGTCATAATATTTTTTAATTGGTGTGGGTTTCTGAGCTGGCTTTTGATCGAAACTCAAAAGAATCGATTGCATTGAGGATAAAATAGTGCTAAGGTGGCGAATGTGTGAACGAATAAAGTGTCAATTGAACGAGACTACAGGACATTCTCGTTATTTGAGTTCCAATCTTTTTGTTTGAGCGTGTGTACTTGGAGACAGGTAATAATGAGACAGTTAAGCCCTAACACAACAAACTTCATTATTGCTGGAACCCCAGATTCCATAGCATACAAAGTCCTTCACTTATCCTCAGATTTACAAAACTTATTTCATAATTACCTTTTGTTCAAGTAATAACAATAATGTGATTTAAAACTAAATTTTGGATGACAAACAAAAAGGCAAGTATTTTCACTGGTGTCATTAATTAAGCGTCAAGATTTCAGGAAAACTCTCGTGCATATCTGGTCGTAAAGCATCAATTAAGAGGAATAATATTTCCTTAAATATCGTGTTTATCCTAAAGGAAGCTGTTTTTTATCTTTGCGAATATTTAAGAAGGATTTTAATGAACTCAAGCTGAAATGTTCACGAAGGATTAAGTGTAAAGAGGAAACACAAATTTTAAAAGTTTTGATTATGTTATTATGAAATGAAGACAGGAGACTTATTGATTAGTTTGCTCAGCATCGCATAATTCTGTGCTTGTGAAATGATCTCAATAGGCCAATTGGGATGGAAGGAAAGATGTGAGAGTCTGAGAGTTGAGGGCAAAAGGATAAGCAAAGTCAGTTCTGCATCTCCTCACTTCCTCCCTCACTCACTCAGAGAGAACTTTCCTTCACCCTCGCACACACTCACACAACTTTGCATACTTTACATACTCACACTTACATTACACAACTAATCTCATGCTAAGGAAACTATCTGAATTTGCAATAAGCAGCATCACTGTGTGTGTACCGAACTATCAGTTCCTAAGTTACCAATAAAGATGTGAACCTACTATACTGAATGAAGACCTTTAAATAAACACACAACACCTTTTTAGTTGCTAATGACAGTTTTACAG
>JAQGAD010002632.1:0-12784 GCA_034696625.1 Isotomurus palustris
TTTGGTATCCTTAATTCACATTTAATTGTGCCAAAAATAGTATCCATTTGTACTGATAAGTTGTGATAATCAAGAGGAATTTGGACCATGCAATTTACTAATAAGTACACAGATCTCAAGATAGTGAAAGCACGCTTATATGGTTGATGATTCGTGATACGAGTCGTGTGATATTCGATTCGCTTAACAGTAATCCTGCTACATGTTCTATCCTTACTTTCACCGTTCCACTAACGTTGTTTGATGTTGAGCAGTCAGATCATTACGGAGGAATTGGAGCATGCACAATCGTTCAGGCGACATATTACACAGATTAGAGCACGATACTGGAAGCAATGTCAGAATACTGCGTTTCCCCGTCGTATAAATACTGCGTTTCCCCGTCGTATAAATACTGCGTTTCCCCGTCATATTACGATGGGAAGTAGGAAATGCGATCGAGAAGCACTACAAACTACAGACGAAATGGCTCATACGCTATGTCCTATCAACCGTTCAATACTTCAATTCAATAGATACTATAAATAAATGAGGTAAAGGGTTATACTCCACGTCATGCGAAGATTGTTCAATCCGATTTCTGGGGATGTTTCGTAGAGATGAAATTTCAACTTCCTAAGATACTAGCTGGGCTTTTGAAGACTGTTATTACCTGCGAGCCTCACATAACAGGGAAAAATTCAGGCGGTGAAAGCAATGTCAACTCGCAACCCCATTTTGTACGTAATTATTGGTTCACGAATTGCTGAAACAATCAATACTCTAAAAATTACTACGCGTGTATCCATATTAATTATAAATGAACTACGAAGAACTGCGTAAGTTACTCAAGTTGAGTAACAAACAATAAATTCAGAAGTAGACGCTCGTAATGGTCACATTAATTCCTTGCATGCACACACTGTGGTGTGGAGAAGTACACAAGTTTATCTGGAAGGCTCGAATGTTGATTAAAACTGAACATATCCCCGGCTTCCTATTTTTGTTTCAAGAAAAACTTTCTGAACGAAACTAAGCCAGTAATTCAGTTATGAAGAAACCAATTTCGTCGTAAAGTAGCACTCAATATGGATCTCTTGTTCCGATGTGACTACTCAGCTTTATTCGTACAATCAAGCAGAACCACTACACACGTATTACGCGTATATCCTGACTAGTTCTCACATATCTCTTTTGCGTCTCTCAGAAAGAATTTCAACATATCCGAAGACACAAGTGGAAGGGAAAGTACAATGAATTCAGTACAAATGAAAGAAGAGCTCCAGGGCCTTCTTGCTTTCTATTCAGAGTTGGTAATAAACGTACTACGGAATTACTAGAAAGAAAAATAAAACAAGGACGTGATGATTACTTCGCTGCTTGCAGCTAACCAACCTCAACTGCTGTAGCTGTAGCTGTATTATTATTTCACAACATCAGCGAGAATTTCTGTTTTATTCTCATACTAATTCCGTAATTTCCCACGCTAATCAAGTCGATTTCCGAATTTATAGATTCGACATTCTTTAATAGTAGAATTCATTGGGATTTATATTGTACCTATTATAATACTTTTTAAATCCCATCCTACTGTTTCTCCGAAAAACTGAAATACAAGTTGCGAGTGTTTTAAAATCATACATTAACTTTGCGGAATGTTTAGCGAAGAAAAGGAACTTAGACTGCCTAATAATGGCTGGGATGATTATTAACTTCATAATATGTAGTGTCTATGTAGAGGAGGTATTTAATGTGGTGTAGAGACAATTGTCACTTAAGTCCTTGTGTAAGTTGCCACTATTACATACAGGCGGGGTATTGACAAAGGGAATGTTGTAAGTGGTGTGTGGAAAGGGAAGGAAGAAGTGATTAGGGTGAATCTTCAAAGCTACAAAATCTGAGAGAAAGGGAAAAGGACATTGGAATTCGGAATGCAAATGAGAATGTGACTATGACAGATGTACAAATTGTTGGGAAGAAGAAAGAGAGAAAGCCCTGCGACGACTCGTTGTCCCTTTGTTCAGGAAGTAGTCGTCGTAGAGAGAAAGAGTTTTTTACCATTCTGGTAGTTACAAGTCGGACTGAGTCGTCTGATTCTGATGATGAATCAGATCCTCCTTTCATACTTTTCCACTTCAACAAAACTCATTTCTCATGTCCAACAAATCCAACAACCAGGGAGGTAGTGTGTGTGTGTACAGTAACACGAAGTTTATTTAGACTAGCTGTTCATGTTCTTTCAAGCTTGATGACTGTTTCGTGGTGAGAGAAGTAAAAGTTCTGTGTAACTACGAATGTATCACAGCTTATGCTTCTCACTCTCTTGCGTCTGTAAATACAACGGATAACAAAACAAGGATGATGCCAACGGAAGTAAAATTGAAAGTCTACTGTGCAAAGCAAAAGAAATACTTTTATTGAATTAGTTTTCAGCTTCCTTTCTCTCTTCATAAAGGCGAGAGTATTATTCCCTATTTCAGCATCTCCGTGTTCAAAACTTTCTTTACAAACTACAAGGCGGAAAATTATTTTCTTCTGTATGGCGAAATATAAAATTAAACTCACTTTGAGCGAGGAAACAGATTGATTTTTTTCAGCAAAGCAAGAAAGAGAGAGACAGACAGAGAGAGAGAAAAAAAGGCTTAAAGGTAATATTTATGAACTGTGTTTCATACAAAAACTAGAGTGTAACATTTATATTCAGCAGCAATTGTACACATGATTTCAGATTGGAAAAATTTGTCGAATTAAAAATGTACATGACTTCAATTTTATTTTCCTTGCACAAGCAATCATAGCCTAGCCAGAACTCATCAGCTTTTCGAGATCTTTTCGAATAAAAAATGTTACCAATTTGTCAACGTTGCAATATTTGATGTTCCTAGATGAATTATTTGGAGTTGTTTGAGTAATCTGTCCAATTTACTGATAGTAATTTAATAAACTATAACTGTACAGTCAGGACAGTTTATGAATCTTGATAAAATGCAAGAAATATTTACGTTTCAGATTCTAAAGCTTTTTTTAGAACCTCTTCACCATTTCCGACTGCATAAAACAAAAAAGGTGAATAAAAAATGTAAAAACAAGAGTAAAACATCCAACGAAATAAATAACCTATATAAGTAAGTAGCAAAATGTTACGATACAACGAATCTTAGGTTACATCAAACCAATTCGTACTTAGCCATTTGAAGTAAACACAAACACAAAACCACTACTTGAAGAGATGTCGAGTAAATATGTTGTTACAAGTAGGCTCAGATATAAAAGTATTATGTATACTCAAACTATGATGCTACGATACATAATGTCCAGAATCTTGAAAACACCCTTCTGGATCAGACTAAATAAGGCAACATTTGAAGAACTACAAGTAAACGATATCCCAGAAAACTCACTTTGACGTAAGATCATAGAAACCATTACGTCAATGTAAACTGGAAACCATTGATTCGTCGTTAGAGACTGTAACATAATAGCGAGATTTGGGACTTGCCTGGCTGCTTTATTATGAATAAGCGAATCCACAACAAATGTGGCTAAGCCGTACATCTACCATAACTTGTCAAAGGTTGCCCAGGCTCAGCTGAAATCTTCCAATCCACAAAGCTGAGAAGAGAAGTCCCTTCAACCTGCAACTAGGCTGCCTAGTTAATCTTTTTGTATCTGTGTGTCTGTGCTTTCGCCATGTGGTATTGTCTCATCCTCATCTAATTCATCTCTAGACTCTGAGACAACCATACTCCAAATGTTCTTTCCTTCAATCCTAAGTAGAAACTCGTGTTTCTTTTTTGGATAAATTGACAAAAGGGTTCGGTGAGACAAGCAGGGGAAAACAAACCTCAAGCAGTCTACACTTCTTCGATGTTTTACCTAAGATAGCGCACTACAACTACAGGCAACTTGTGGCTGAGAACTTAATGATTGAACAATGTGTGGTTCTGCTGCGTTAGCAATGAGACTTTCACCGGCACACCAAAATAGTGTGTAGGTGTACTCCCAACAAATTCTGCTATATATCATCTTTCACTACTGCACAGACGACAAACAGATAGCAGATAGGAGAGAGAGACAAGAGGGGAGATTGAGAGAATAAACTAACGTCTGATTTACAATTACTCTACACATGGTCTTGCTGTCAAGTTGGGCGTACATATATGGGAGGCTATAAACTAGGTGTTATGTACTGCGAGCATCAGAAACGCGATGACATAGCACATCTCTTATCCCATGAGATCCCGGAACTTTCACAATTAATGGACATTATTTATATCCTCGGTGCTCACTTTCCTGCTGTTTGGTCATCACCAAGTCGGTTGGTGTGTCCTCTAAGGGGCAAAGGAAATGCTTAGTTGACGTTTGTACACGACGAGAATGGTCAGACTGACCATCTCAATCAGGTGCAGGAGAGAGAAAGCACGCTGTCATTACACTTCAAACGAACGATCATAACAATTTATCATCATCGTAATGATAAGAGGACAGGAGTAATGATGAGAAGAGGTCATTTCATATTTTGTCCGTGTGCGAAGGAAGGACGTGGTGGGAAAAGTGTGGAGTTTAACAAGGACCTAAGATTGGGATTTAATGATGTTCGTAACCAAAGTTAAGTGGAAGAGGAGAAAGGTAGTTTAGGTAAAGTGTATAGTAGTGGGCGGGGGATAAAATCACTCCTTTCTACGAAGATTGTCATTGTCAGAACTCATTTGCTGCTGCCGTCATCTTAGGACACGGAAACTTTCTCTCTCCTTACTTTCTCCTATTTCCTTCCTTCTTTTTAAGACCCAGTAGAACTCTTAGAATATTATTAGTGTCTTGGTTTCGTGAGAGGAGTTTTGAGAGTTTTGTGTTCTATGGTTTTAAGTTCTAAATTGGTGTTGATTGAACGGTAATCCTTATTTTGGCCAATTTCTGTCATTCGGATGTGTCAAGGTAAACTTTTATTTCGTGCAGAGCTGAGAGACTAAAGTTGGAATGAGTTACGGAAGGGTGGTGAGAGTGGCACCCGACTGTGCGAGTCGTTTCAGATGGAAGGATTGATATTGGAGAGAAAGAAAGGAAATACACAACTAGCTTAAGATTAGTTGAGTACTTCAATAAGAGGAGTGTGTACTTACCGGAGGCTCTATAATGACGAAACTTTGAACCGGATATCGACCCGGTCTGCAACCCAAGAGCATGGACGAGGTAAAAGGAATCATCGCTTTCACCGCTCCACCCTCAAATCCAACTGGCAAAGGCTGACTTCTTCCTAAATTCATTTATGAAAGCTTGCTGTACTTCATTATTACTCAGACCTTATTAAATTCTCCCGTCGTCTATACTTATTCGACAAAGTTCTCCTATTCAACAAGACATAAAGCAACTGAGTAGACAGCCACTAGAAACCCAAGTGGAACTTCTATTATATGAGAGAGAGGTCTTCTTTGCATATGAAATATTGATAATACACTAAATCTGTCCGGAGACACACGTCGCGTTCACTCACACAAGCTTACTCGTGTTTTAATGTAACTCCCCACAGAATTGAGCTAAGGAGCAGCCCAAATGATAAATGATGGCATTTAGGTGTCCTCGTTTCAGGTATCATTGTTAAGAGTACGTCCTCTCGTAGTAATGAACTTCCTCTCATCATCGTGAGTTTCGCAGTAGGAATATATATATATACTATATATATATATATATATATATACGCAATTTGGCTTTTAAGATGCGTGCTTAGTGAGTAATTTTCTTGTGGAAATTAGAAGTGAACCTAAAGTTAGAAGTATCTTGAGAACAAATCCATAAAATTCAGCAAGCCACTTAATCTCCCATTTTCCATCTGACCGATTTCGTTCGAGGGGCTTTAGTAACTTTCACTCTGTTCTTGCTTTCTCTAGATTTCATTCCCTTCCTTTAGTTTTTATTTAATTTCAGTTTGACCTCATTTCTTGGCTTGTAATCGTTTTGTAAGATCAGGCGGCTTTGGTCGATCTTGTTCTTCTCTAATTTCTGAAAGGAACAAATTTGATCTGTCTACTCCGACTGCCACTTCTCTTTCATCCTTCTTCTTTCTTTCCTCTTTTGATGAAGAATTTCCCTCTCGTCTTCCTCTAGTCTTGCGTAGGATGTGCAGATGTGCCATGTTACTGCCACCCGAGTACATATCGATAACGTATTCCGAAATATTCTTCATCAATCCTTTGTATCCTACTCAAGTCAACTGTATACTGTATTAGCTTCTAATTAAAAGTACATCCAACCTTCAACACTTTTATGTTCCGAAGGAGACGCTCTAGATTTGTATTATAGTACTATATTTTGTATTGTACAGTAATTTTAATTATACTCCGAGATCCAGTTCATTAAGCCAAACGGTAATAGAAGAAATACATTCTTATTTAAGATTCCCAAGCATCACAAACTTTTGTATTTGATATAATGAAACAACTAATACCGGACAAGACTAATGAAAGAAGAGACTGCGTAGATAACAAAGGTATAATTTTATATTACTTCAACTATTTTAATGGGACTCTAGGAGAATAGACGTTGTGACTTTGCGAGGCGGCCCGTGCTTCGATGTCTTCAAAATGAAATATACAAATTACATCATAAAATTCTAATCTGCACAAAAGAAAGTAATTTTGTGTACGGAAAATGACTTTCTACTTGGAGAAAGTTTAAGTACCAAAACTCTCAGAACAATTCTCGCCGAAGCTAACAAGACTGCCTGTTATTTCATCTATTTTTCAGCACAGTTTTATTTACCAGCCAGAAAACTCCTTGACGCATATAGTAGCGACGAGGAAGTTCCATTTATTTTGTGTCTGAGATTATAGAATACTGCTATAAAATTGAATAAAACAAAGAGCAAAAGCGTAGGTGAGAGAGTCAAGAGTGGGAATGAGCAAGGTTAACTTTCACCATCATGAACTTCTCCCTTAATAAATGATTTTCCTCCCGTCTACCCACCAAATTCTTTCTATTTGAGGGTTAATCGCTACAATCTTTGCTACAGCTGCTACCACCAACACCACCACCACCACCCAATTTAGAATGGCAGGCTGAGAAATTAACTTAAGTCGCCCTGCGGTAGACTTTACTTTTTAACGTTATTGATGGTCATATAGGAGGAATAAAACCAAGTGCATTTGGAAACAGGAAGTGTATCCAGTTCAGAAAAGTTCGTCATTCCATCTAAAAATAAGTAGGAAGGACGTAAAAGGCATAATAATAAATCTTGTATGGTTTTCTTCCATGTCAGTTGGTACTTCAGAGTTACTTCAGAACCAATGTTACTACACATCCACTCCTCCCCCTCTATCAACTTCATGGGCAATATTGTTGATAGCTCCTGTTATATCCTTATTATTAGAAAGCCCCCCTATTGCCTTTATGGAGTCGTCTTTTATCCTACTTTTATAAGTCATAACATCTGTACATTGATTTCACTATCATAGTATAGTTACTATTATCACACATAATTTCTGCCATCTCTTCAGATAGCTATCAATACCAATATATTTGGAGTGTGCAGGCTGCAGTTCTGTAAGTTGCGATGCAGGAAGTAGTTTATGTGATGTGTCCTTTTCGTGAAACTGCTGGGACATGTAGGCCAATGCGAAAGCTAGAAAGTTGTAAAAATTCCAAAAGCAGACGACTACTTTGAAGATTGGTCATGTTATGTGTTTTCTACTTGAATCTGTGGAAAATGAAGTCTGCTTTCTTTCACGGCATTCCATCTGGCTGGCTGTGTAATTTGTATGGGGATTGATGATGTGGTGGAGTGGACAGTGGCGAGGACTCGATGAAATCTTGCAAGTCCGTTAGTACTTGAAACAGTCCATATGGGAGAATTTAGCCTGTGGATGTAAGACAGGAAGAGACCATGTCGTGTTGTAAGAAAAATCTTGGGCGTTTTTCAAGGAAGTTTTTGCTGCTCGTTTAGGGAAACTCTGAGAGGATGAACAGACATTCTCTACAGGTTTATGCACTTTGGAAAATGATTGTGCCACTGGCTCTTCGTAACGATGCTTACGTCATCACTTCACTTTCTCTCTGTTAAAAGATATTCGGATGAAGTGAGGTGACGTGACCAACTTCCTTCGTTACATAAACCATACAGCAATTTTACTGTTGAAATGTGTGTTGAAGAAACCTGTCTGAGAAATTGAATCTGCAAAAGCAACTCTACACCAAAGTTTTACTATCCTTCGTACAAAGAAAGTCGAGCCTTTTTTGCAAGTCATGTACAGCATCATCATCATGGGAGGCTGCTTAGTGCTACTTGTCCGAGACAACTCTTGTGAAAGCAGCTCGAGTGGCACAGAAGTAGCAACAAGAACCTAATTAGTCTTGAGCCTTGAGTAATTAATTTTTTAAAAGAACGGTAAGATGATTCCATTTCCGTTGGCATTTCTCACTCAATTAACTGTCTCGTTGTTGGGGATTACAATCTAATAAGAAACCTAATTAGTTTTTGCAACCAAAACATAATTTCATGCAACTCTTGCTCCGACGACACACTGTCGCGCTAGCTTATTCTGACATTACACACTCATCTATTTTGTTGCTACCTGCAAAAACTTGGATTAAAGTTTGGAAGATTGAAGTGGGATGATTACTTATTAGGTTAATTTAAACAGGTATACACTTCCACTACAATTCTTTATTCAACATGGTATCATCGGTATACTCGGTCTTTTTTGCGTTAGTAGCAGTTAGCAATTTTCTCGTTTGAGACCCAGTCTTTCATAATCTTTTGATCTACATCACAGAATATTCTTCGAAGAAACACTACACCTCTATAATCCATCTTACGCAACCAGAGCAGGACTCGGGAAACTTTTTACACCCACACCATTTCTATCCATATGAAGAAGAGATGAGAAGACGAGTAAATGGAATATTTTTCCAAGTGTACTCAACTCTTTTCTTGATATATGCGTACGGGGAGAATAGAGAAAGTGTAATTAAATCTTCAGACTTTCTTTGTAAATCTACCTAATACTCATCCTTGAGTGAAATCACTGCTACTAGTAGTGCTTTAGACCTTCACGAACATTAAAGGCCAACAACAAAACCCTTTGCTGCCTTGTTATACGATTGAAAAGCACGATGATTAATAATCTACTACTCACTTTACCGGTGGAGAATACGGGATTTGTTTGTAGTAAATGGAATAATGCCTATCAGTATGGTTGAATAAGTGATGAAAGCTTGAACACGATTACTTGTTTATTCATCAGAAGCCAACACTTGAACGCGATGTTTAAAGAAACAAAGCTAAGCTTCATAGAGAAACATTGCCAAAGTCAATAGGGGTCAGTTTACGGGAACTGATCCAAGGTGTGTGCGTTTTACATAAGCTTGTGTATAAGCCCATGTGTGGAGATGTTTTCTGCAACGTGAAGTGACCATAAGTATTACTTTCAATAGTTTCAATGAACACCACGTTGCACGTGTTGCTTCTCTTTTCTTTACGTAAAAGAACATTCCGCATTATCAAATCCATTATGCAAGCGAATCGGAAAACATTCACCCAACAGTCGTAACTTCAATTTCGAGGTTACTCTCCAAATAGAAAGACAACTCTCTGTTATTTTCCCTTTCACTTTTGGGTGCGTATCAGCAGCCACTTGGGTTTCATTCAGCTGTTTTCTATGCAATGTAATACCAATACCTTTCACTCGTCGAACATGTTATAGCAGAACCAGTATGCCCGCAAATGGGAAGAATACGCAATGATATTGATGTAGCAGATCTCTGCCCATGATATCGACATGATTTATAGAGAAATTGAACTTAAAATTGAACTCACCTAATAATCGGGTGTCATGCTGAACTCTGATATTCTTAAATGAGAGGCGGATCAATATTCCTTCTCACCTCAGAAAGCTGGAAGCTGGCAGATGGTTGTCAGTCAGGAGAAATTGAGAAATCTGGTCGTTTCCCTCTTGAATGGAAAGTTACTTATGACACACAATTTAGAAAGGAAGCAGTTGTCAATTTCGCAGTCTCCTTATTTACACATGACTTAGCTAATACCCCCACTTGTACTGGAATTCTGGGCCATCCTATTTACGTGTCACTTTGTTAAGCCATCTTCAAACTGATGGCTTACTTTCACTTTGCGTTGCCGGCAGGGATCTTTTTTTTGTACGGAGAAAAGTACGGCTGAGCTAAGTGGCCTTCTTCAATTTTTAAAGAGGCTCGGTCCACAGCGAAATCCTATCTGACAAAAACATCTAATTATGCCATTCCAACCTGCTTATCCAGTTTGTCGCTCTACCATTCCTCATTCCCAACACGCAAAGCACTTCACCGATTCAAGTGAAAGTTGTTTTCCGCCGTTGGTGGCACATTTACAGTTATAATGATGTTTATGGTAATGATAACGACAATCTACAATATATACAGGGGAGATAATGTTACGTCTCACTACCTCCTCGCTCTTCTTCAATAACAACTTTCACCTTATTCCCCGATGTTTCTCAACACTTGAGCTGTCTTCAACTTATTAGGTGAACCTTCGTGTGCAGTAATTACTGTCTTGTGATCTTCCATAATCAACTTTCACTCAGTCTTGCCTTTCTATTTAATAATAACATCCCACGTCGACTCCACAAATAATAACTGATGTCTGATGTCCATTATCAACTCTCTCCTGCTTTACGACAAAATTTACTTCAGACAAACACTCGAGTGGATAAAAACAACTGCCCATAATATAAGTGAAACTCGCTCTGTGAAACGGAGAAAGCAACAACACTCACACACACAAGCTATATCTTTCCGATCTATTTTACGTCTGCCTGAATGGAGAAAGTGAGTTACTATACGAGAGAGAGAGTGTGAGGTGAATGTGTGTCAAACTAAATGCCCACACTGCTCATATGGTTGCTGGATAAATCTGTGTGTGTGTCACTGTTCGGGTTTGTTTTGGTGAAGGAAAGGGTATTTGGAAAGGAAAGAAGGATTTGTAGGATGGAGAGACACGGGTTGGCGTGAGAAGACAGGGAGATAGTAAAAGTACAACTGGCCAGAGGTGTTTTGGTTGAGATTGGAGTGATACACTGCTGGAGTTTGGAGGTTTGGACTGGAGAGAGATGCAGATTGTCCACGAGTTCGGTGGAGAAAGTGGGAGAAATGCCTACCGAAGGAAAGTAAATAAGCGGTTCAACTAATATGATATCGGGGTGTGCGCTTTAGCCCGTTACACTAAATGGTAAGGAGGAGGACATGTGTAGTTTCCTTTTGCACGCTCAACGCTTGCGAAATATCAGTATTTTAGCATATGTTGAGAGTGTATGATGGTGATAACTATTGAGTCCACTCCTCACGTCTTGAGCGAACATTATACGGAAGGTAGTTAGGGAAGAAGCATATGAAAGGTCGTTTCCTTGTTCGTCCAACAAGATCATTATTGTGGAGAGAAAGCCAGGTAAGGCAGTATGGGAATACTGGCTGACTTGCGCTTCTTAAACAACCCTACACAAGACTTGGTTTGAACAGGATGGGAAAGGTTTGCTGGGCCCATTACACTTTCACTTGTACATACGAGTCGAAGAATTAGACTACTCCATGTGCATCGATATAGCCGAACGAAGGAAATAGACGGAGCATTTCCCTGAGAGAGTCGGAACAGTCCGATGGAGACTTCACCATTCCTTCCCACCCTCTGAATTCTTCAGAACATCGCCCTCAATTCGACTCTGATTGGGCATTGCTTCACCTACTTTAATATGAACATGAAGTGCAACTCTACATGGGACTTTGGTAGCAGCTCGTGGCTGCCTTCTTATACACTCTGCTGCTGCTACTTCGTGGTGGCTGTCTTCATACCGAATGACATGGCTCAACTACAGTCCTCCATTGTACCAGCCTATGATTGATAGATCGACTTTCACTCTCATTGACTAATGAATAGGAGAGAGTACTCTTCCAGTCATGTCATGATTAGATTTTCTCGGGCATTATATTCTTATATTATTAGGCGAGTACCAGAGATTGCCTTCCTCCGCTTCTTCGTTGGGGGAGATTCCCCTGAGGAATGCCAAGAATAGGAACAGGAAGCTAAGAAAAGGCGAACCTACTTTGGTTCGTGCCGGATATTGATTGGATTAAGTATATTGTGAGATTTACTTATTGAACACAAGTGCGGACTTGTGGGAGGGACCGTAAATCTTACGCTATGATTGCGTTCTACATGCCACCAAAAACGCGTAGTCCTAAAACTTTCATATAAATGTTTAAAAAGGTTGCAGTTGAAGTCGCAACCACCCGATGAAAGGACCTCATGAACATTTCAACCAGAGTAGTCCTTTCAGAAATCTCAGTCTCATCACGGTAAATTAATAAGAATAACAATCCCTTGCATACAACATTCCTACCGCACTGGGGCAATGAGGTACTTCCGGATATAGCTTGTTTTAGAATAGTTCAGCTAACCCTAACGAGTGCTAATCTAGTTTTTAGTTTAGTAACTATCTTGGAATGGCAAGTATTGATAGTTCAACGTAGTTGTGTCGAGCAAAATATGTATACGTGACGCGTATATCACATTTACATATTAACGCAGCAACCTTAGAAAAAGCTTTCGTGTCCTTGCACAAGTTAGACTATTTCGATAAACAAATTAGTGGACAAACATTTCATTGCAACGCACTATGTAAAACTATTTTTAGACAAAATTAGCGTTGTTTAACATGCAATATATACTGTGCATTTGAAGTTTTAAGAATATAAATGCTTTTATCCATACCTTTTTAAAAAGTTACAATTTTTATAACGTTATCAAATCAACAATAAAATTGAG
>JAQGAD010002633.1:0-12783 GCA_034696625.1 Isotomurus palustris
CATCGCCATGTAATGCATATGATATCTACGATACTACGATACAAAAATTAAAATAGCAGCTCGTCATTACTCATTACATTACTACTACTCCTGATTACCAACACTATTGAATTATTTGAGGCACAATAAAAATGCATGGCTTCTACAAACTGTTTGACTATGGTCTATGGTTTCGTTTCTTTAAACAGAGACACAGACATAAAGTAATTAAATACAGAACAATACTTGACTCGATGTATCCTGTGTCTTCTGAGTTAAACGCTGATTAATTGGGATGCTTAGCTGTAAACTATAAAGATAAAGTACGATATAAATTCCCCGTTGGAAAGTGATCCCCTTCTGTCTTCCCTACAAATTTTCGTGCTCACTAGGGACTAGTGATACTTTATTAGACCTCGCCTAAGCTAAATGCACTCGTGTGTTAACAGTAACTGAACTACTTACTATATCTCTTAACATAGCCCCTGGTGTACTTAAGGCGACAACGGGTGCGGCAACCACAACCACCGTATGATTTCTGACATTTACTTAACCTTCCTTTAGTCGTGCTGGAAGATAATTTCGATCAGTAAATACTTGGAAGTTAATACCACAGCGTCTGCCTGACATTTTTTCCTCGCACATTCCGTCGATATATGGATGGATAATCTCATTCGTATGCACAATCCTCTTCCTATCATTAAATACAATCGTAATAAAAAATGAAAGTCACCTTCTATCACAATTATTTTAGCCTTACTTACAAACTTATCAACACTGACTGTCTCCACAAATTCTCAACATCTTAACCTTAAACTTGATCTCCAGGGCTTCACAAGTGATGATTCTATGTTACATTCAGATCCACAGACCTATAACATTGCTATGATTAATTACACTTAACTCTTGCTCTGTTTCTCATATCCCCAGTTAGTTGACAGCTTAATGTAAAGCTACATAACCTAGCTAGATTTTAGATAATCAAGACCACTGCTGTCGACTGTCAGTCTGTCCTGTCCGTATGACAAACACCACTGCTCATCAAGCTATCATAATTATGCAAAATGTCATCCTGAGAAATTCATAAATTGATTATTTCAATGCTTCTAAACTATCTGCATCCACCAAGTTCCAAGTTTGCTTGCAGATTTTGATTCAATATTTATTCCGTTGTCTCCGTATGAGTAAACATGACTTCGTATTCAACAGCGTAGCTTGAAGGTTAGGAACTAGCCATCTTGCAGACTTATTACTGGGAGTTGGAACTGCATATAGTTTACAAGATGGAAGTTTGGAAGTATTTTGGAACTCTTGGAACTTCCATTGAACCGGAAAGGTTGGAAGTGACGTGTGAGATGAAAGTGTTATAGTTATAAGTTTAGGAAGAGGGGTAGTTTTGCCATCTGTTAGAGAAAGAGTTGACACAACTCGTTTTCAGCGGCCACTTCCTCTCACCTCAAATAAGTCGAACTACTTTCGATAATGCGACCACCACCACCAACCACACAAACAATTCCCTCACACTGCGACAAATCTCAATAAATCTCTATTATTGTTACTCACTGACACTTCACTTCTCTTCCTATTTAACTACAAACTATCATTAAAGAACGTACAAGTATGCATTAACACCTAGTTAATTGCATTGTTATCACTTTCATTGCTAGTTTAGTAATCGTGTTCACTCCTCCGAAGAAAGGTAAACAAGCTATCAATTTAGATTTGAGTTGAAATTCGATAGCTAGTGTAATTGTAATTGATGTATATTTTTCGATTCTATTGCAGGTTTTCGGTTGAAATTTCGGGGTTTCAAAATCTTCGATAATCGATTACCGATACGCACAAGTATACGACGGAGTATTGCCATTTTGAAGACTTCCTGTGCTCTTATTACAAAGCTGATAACTGAAGGACTGAACACAGAGACAGAACTGGGCTCACTCAGCCAGTAATTTGACTTTGTAATTTACTTTTTGGTAGCTTTTGTTTGTTTGTCGTCGATGTGTTAAAGAGGGCTTATCTTTATCAGTGGGAAGTGGGTAAAAGTGATATCTTCGTGTCGACGAGAGTGATTGTTAAATAACTGTAAAAGTTAATATGTCTTCTGACGCGTCAGGTGGGAAAGACCAAAGCGGCGACTTGCTAGACTTAGCGTTTGATTCGACGGGCCTACCACCCCCTTTAAGACCGCCGGCACTCAGCCAGGCACAATTACTTGCAGCTATAGAACTTGGATTTTCGAATAAGTACCTTCCAACAGAAGTCACAGGGAGAGTTAATGGAAATAGTGGAGGAGTAAACTACCAACAGAATAATTACACCAGTAATTATTCGAATTCAAGTGGAGGACAAGGACAGCAGAGATATCAAAATCAAGGGTCTGGACAAGAATATTCGCCTGATTACAATAACCATCAGCAGCAGCAACATCAAAATTCTAGAGGAAACGGACGGCAAGAATTTTATGCGAGACAAAACGAAGATGAAGGACTTCTGGCACCATTGAGAAGACCGCATGTAAATGAAATTCCTCCAGATGTTTTAGCTGTTCTTTTGAAGACAGCAAGGTTTGAAGAGATTTTGGGACCTTTGCAAAGACAACAAAGTCAAGGACAACCTGTCAACAATTCAGGAAATCAACAGGATTTTCATTATAATAATCAAAATCAAGGTTAGAAAGAGATTATATTTGTTTACAGTCATATTGATTTATTCAGAATAACAGACATTCATATGAAATATGATCCGTTTAAAGATTACGCGAGGATGGCTAATAGAAATCAGCAGGCAGATTTCATGCCTCAACAGCAGCAGCCTCCGCAAGGAAATCCACAGCAACCCCAGAGACAAAACAACCAACAACAGAGAGGACAAAATCAAGCGTCTCCGCAACCGCAGCATGGTTATTCTTCACCAAATAACCAATCTAGACAAGAAAGTGGGAGTGGAGAGTGGAAACCGACTAAGAAAACTGCATTGTCTCCGTTTGCAAAGGAATTTCAGCCTCAGACAATGCCTCCTCGAACACAATCCCATGTACAAACTTGCCCTGACATAGGAATGAATTACTCGCAAGATGAAGCCAATTTGGCTGAAGCACTTGCTCAGATTCAGATGATGGGAGCACCACCAACAGAGTTTGCTGATGGTCCGTACTCAGGACAGTCTTCATTAAATGATGACAACACAGATTGTATTCTGACAGTAGTGACTGACTCGATCAATGAACTGTCGTCTCATCCTGCGAACTTCAATCGGTGTGCTAAAGCTATACACGAGGTTTTGAAGAATTATGTAGCAGATGCAGAGACACTTGGAGTTGTTGTCACGCTTATTATTGAACAGGTATAAAAATCGTGCCCGATTCAATCTTGGAAAAGAAGTTTTGTGATATGAATGGTTTATTCTACCTCCCTCTAGAGCATCTCTAACCCCAACTTTTGCTACTCAGGGGCTCGACTAGCTCAATACCTTAATAATGGAGGTTTAACAGCAGGAACCACCAACTTCAAGACACAGTTTCTAACGAGGTAAAAGAAGCCCTGCATACTGTACAATGGTTTCAAGTTCTTTAATACTTGTATGAATAGTATCTGTAATATTTTTGCAGGCTTCAAGAAGAATTTACCAATTGTGTAAGTCTCATGGAGAACAATTCTGAAATTTTTCCGCGCTGCAGGGGAATCCTGTCGTTTTTCGGAGAACTTTACATGAATATCCGATTAGTCAAAGCTGGGGTTGCTCAACCTCTGGATGTCCTTGGTCTAGGAGTTTCAGAAATGATGCAAAAACTAGTCAAAGATCCAACTCATGATAATATTAAGTGTGTATTCCAGGTTGCAAAGGTAAGTCATGACAAACCATGCATCGAGAAAGTCGAGAATACAATTTACGATCGATTTGTTGGCATTTAAGATTTAATTCACTTGTTTGATTGTAGCTGGTCGGATGGGAAATTGAAAATCACGGCTGCACTAAATTAAAAGAGGAGTTCGAGAAAACCATGAAGGATTTGTCGTACATTTCTATGTCGGATGTAACATTAAAACCACAAACAAAGCTCTTGTTAGACACGCTATTCCAACTTAGGAGAAAGGATTGGAATCGAGGTCCCGTAGAAGAAGAGGTTCACTCCTCTGGTGCTTCAAATGCATCAAGTTCCTCGTTGAAAGGGACAGACGTTTATGAGTTACCTGAGTCGTAAGTTTAATCATGCAAATGAACTCGCGAGAATCGGATCAGTGGATCATAACACTTTTCTATTTTAGGGATGAAGATGACTTCGATGATACTTGCCTAATGATCGACGACGAACCCGAAGAAGTCCAAAAGGCTTTTGAAGATTTTCTGAAGATGAGTCACAAGTAACTAAGATGGCCAGAGAAACTACATTTGTAATTTTTGAATGGTACAATTTCCCATTTCGATTTTAATTTGGGTTAAATTGACCTGAACTTCAAACCAGAGTAGAAGACTAGATAATACACGAAAATTTCACGACATCACGACAAGCATTTCGTGAAACAATAACTGTAAGTTTCTATATGCGATATAACGGTTCCATGAAATTCAAAGCCAATATAGTTAGTGCCTTTCTTTACTCGTATCCACTCTTGCGCTGCTCAATCGTTGATTGTGTACCGGTCGCTCATGTTTTATGTTACTAGTTTACCCTAGTTCATTCATAGTATTTTTAATTGTAATTTCGAGCAAAAAACTTGTATCTGAACAATCCTCGTTAAATATCAAGTCACATCCTTAAAAGTCAACAACAACAACTACCAGGATAAACAAATTACTCTTCCAACTTAGCCAAACAAATGCTAAATTGCTAAGAGTGAGTCCACAAACAAAAATAACTTTGTAGAGATTTGTGATGCAAAGACAAGATTGCTTCAAAACTATGTACTTGCTACTATTAAGCAGTCATAGATAGATGTTAAAACCACTATATCTGCAGCGTTATGAGCCTTTACACACTCATTATGAATACCGTGTAAAGCGTTCCATGACACATTACGTACAATTTATGTTGTTGACTGATAATTATCCTTATACCCTTTATTTTAATAATTTTGTAAGACTTGAGATTAGCACGTACATAATTACTTCTTAGCATTCAGTAGCTATAATGTTAAACTACAAAAAATCCCAACAATTCGCTTCGCATAAGTTAATTCGTAGTATCTCGTATTAGTTAAATTATTGCCTTTTTGGCTGTGTAGCAATTGGTTTTTAAGTTGAAAAAGAATGTAACTTTACCATTACTTGTCACACTATGGTATCCGCTTATCACCGATTCTCTATATTATACAAACTTCCCATTACAGATTACAATGGTGACTGATTTTACAGCAGTGTTAAGCGTTTATGGTCGATCAATAAAGTCCGTTTCTTCAAATGTAATGTAATTAAGATGGCATTAATTTAATACAGCCAGCTGCACTGCCAAATGCAACTGCAGGACACTTGGCATTGAAGCTTGAGACAGATTATTTATTTGGCTAATCTCATGAATTTGTTAATGCTAAATAGGATCATCTTTAAAGTAAGTATCTGACTGATGACTGATGACGAACAAGAGTGATCGCATATTCTTACATTCCATGTGTAGTTTAGTATGGACGAACGAAGGGATGACTCATACACACAAGCACAAGCCATTAAGCAGAAGTCTTCATTCAGATGAGGAAGCAGCTTAACACTTCAGCATAGCAAAGAGTGTTGTTGGTTTGGTTTACTCGATCTCTACTCATTCGTCCATCACTCTGGCTTTGTGGCTGAGCAAGTGAAGTATATCGGTGAAGGTGATAGGTGATGACGAAAGAGTATTGCTGTGCAATACTTACTTTTTAGTTTGTTATCACTTCTATATTTAATCATCTCATTTCTTCGTATCGCACAATCTCATAATTCTAGCCGCTAGTTGACGAAAATCGACAGTGACTGCCGAGTGTGATAAAGTCACTAAATGTTCAAAGCAAACCTGTGATCTCGACGAATGCAGCTAACTTGACTGGACTTTTGGTAAGTTGTTGTCGTTTTATTCTTTTGTATTTCGTGGTGCTAATTGATGACCTATTGTGAAGTGTGAGTAATAAATGATCAATGTTATTGATTATTCTTTTTGATTCTTTGAACAGGATAATTAAAGACGTGGAGGAGGCGAAAAGGGACCGGACAGAGGTGGCTGGTTGAACTTGGATGACTCATTGTTTGTGATTGTAAGGATATGACGGTGACCGATAAGACTGGATCGGGTATTTCGCAACAACATCGTCAGCGAAGGAAACAATTGGAGGGCGGCGGAAGGACCAGAAGAATTTCCGGAGTTTCATCATTTCTCGTAGTGGGAAGTTTTCTTAGCGTGTGCGTCAGTTCAGTTTCGAGTTTTTCATCGTATTCTGATTCTGACGAGTTTGAGGGCGACGAGCACATGGAAGCGTGAGTTTTAGTGGTTTTAAACGAGTTCAAGGGTTTACTTTACGCAATTGATACGATGGTCTTAAAGTATTTTATTTTGATGCAGGATTGTGAATATTATTATCGCAGTAGCGATATTCGTCTTCGTGGCTATTTTTGCCTTCCTTCTTTGTCTTTGCTGTCCAATATGCGTTCTCGCTAAAATGAGGAGCCGTAGGAGAGGAGTTGTGTATCGATGTAAGATTACATTTTAATTCATAGAGGGATGCCAATGGGAATTCAAATGAATGTGAAAAATGAACATAATTGGTTTTCTGCTTGTAGCTGCTTCTACGCCAGTTGATGGAACGACAGTGACTACAGAACGCACACGAGGTGGAGGAACAGTTATTACCGTTTCAAGGGCACAGAACCAAATGGCGTCACCGTCAAATCAGCCTTTGACCGGGTCGTCAGTTGCCTCACCGCAACTTATTGCCATACCGAACAATGCTAACCAAGCTGGAAAGCCATACCCTGTCCAGGAATCTGTTACTGTTGTACCTCTTATTCAATCAGTGCCCCAGCCTCAACATCAGTTTCCAGGAGTCGCAGCTCACGGGTATCATCAACAATCTCCTTATGCGATGCCTACCTCTGTTCCTAATCAGCAGTACCCGTCCTCAGGTAGGATATCATCAAACATTTGTTTCTCTGTAATAAAAGTTTCCAAGTTGTAATTTGTGGTTAACCTCTTCACAGACCTTCCTCCACCGTACCCAGGACTGCCTCGAGACATGGACTCGGTCACGAACAATCTTCCTTACAACCCTTACTACACTGAAGAAACTGCAAGCCCCTCTGCCCCGATTCTTAAGCACTGAAACTGAAAGTAATCTCAGCTTTTACGACAGACTACAAACAAGCATAATGACTACCGTGACTTTATAGATATACTTAATTAATTATTCTTCTACTCTGTCATACAAATAAGCGCAATTCCTTTGTTGGTGTAGCCTACAGAACTGAACTTTAAGTTACACTTAAATTATTTTGAACAGGCTGTATAACAATGGTGCACTGTTCAGTATTGTTTTCCTATTTTGTGTAAAAAATATCTGTCTGTAATTTATATACTTACTATTAGTTTAATTAGTTCCCTGTGTAATTCGAATGAATGCACATTTGTCATTTAGACATGACAAGATTTCACTTAGTGGTTTGTTTATTATTGATCTACCAGCACCGTAATGTCGGAAATTTCTAAGTGGATGTGAATAAATCAATGCTGACTAAACGTAATTCCATACAAAAGGCACTTTGTTCCTTCCGGGAATCCAGTCAGTCGTATACTAAATACTGACCATCATCGAATTTCTTGCTCTTGAACATTAAATCATCAAAAACCCGCAGAAAAGGATTATAAGCAACTCTTTCAATCCTCGAATGATTGTCCGATAAAGGAAAAGTGAAGAGTAAAGCTTCGGACGAAATCAGGGCTTACATTTCCCCAGAGAATTATGGTTCTTTTCTTTTGTGAGTGAAAGCCTCTGAAGGTAGTACGACAGGTAGGTATATTTTTAGACATCTATTGTTACCCGTAGAATCAGCTTCAGTAGAGTAGATATATCTTGAGGGATTGCATTGGCTTCCTTTTCCTACTATTTACAATACCATTCTTTAGTCTTTTTCTTGAACAAGAAGAAAAGAAATGAATATAAAGAGGAATATATATCCCAAAAAATATAATTCTACTCTACGCTTTCTCGTGCAGAAAGTAAAGAAAGCTGAGGTGACAATTGTGGATGACGTAGCTGAATGCCGTCACCTTGTGTAGATGCACATAGGTACCTCAAAGCAGATCTACATGAGTGTGTTACATGAGAAAGTAACAGATTTGAAATTTAATTATAGGCTTTCTCCGGCTTCTGATGGAAGGCACGAGTCAAGAAGCAAAGAGTGCAAGGTGTCATCAGGTTTTTGAGTGTTTGCTTCAGTGCTGAAAAGATAGGTTAAGTTCTTTCAGGCGCAACGCAGTCTACCTCTGTACCTTTTCGTCTACGAAAAATATAAAAGCTGAGAAGATAGATCGGGCTATTTCGACGGACGTCAGTCAAGCACATAAAGCAGCGTGGAGCCTATTCGATAAAAGATCGAAAGACTACAGTAACTAGTGTTCTATCAGACGTCCAACAGAACAACATGCCTTTCTCTACCTGATGAAACCTCAGTTTCAGCTTTTCACAGTATGAGAGACGATTCAATAGTTCGTAGCATCATGAAACCGTTTTCGGTGGAATCTGATTGCCTCTTGCATTGCAAAAGCAAGTTTGTGCCATTTACCACCACAAACATCTCGGGAACTAAGATATTGCCTTGAAGCATTCCTATTTCATCGTCGTGTAACTCGATACCACCGTCATCAGCTCCTATCTCCTATACACACAGACTCCAGAGTCTCCAGCATATTACTTGCCTTAGATACTTCTGGGAACTACACTTTTCATCTACTAGTTCTACCACGACAGAGAGTATTCTATTTACCTTCGACGAATATAAATCTCCTTCCCTAAACTTCCAAATACATTCAGGCCCCAAATCTTCCATTGCTAAGGTGTGAGAATAAGCTCTAAACTTCAGTCTGCACGAAGATTGCTTCAGCTTTATTACGCTTTGTCAGCTTAGTCCAATACTCCGTACTCTGTTGTGCTCCTTAATTCACCTTCTTATTCAACTTAAATGCACGTAAATTTTAATACAAGTCTCGAATAAACTCTATCCGTCGTATTTGGCGTATCTCTACTGAATAAAGTGAATAAAGCAGATCTGTTGAATGCTACGTGATGCATTTGAGTGATATGACAGAGGCTGGAGAAAGGTGGTGAAAGAACGGGTAGTTCATGATATGAGGGATGGAATGCACGGGAAGAACTCTCACTTTGTTCAGTAGATCAACAGATGAGAAAGGGCAAAGGTAGACTTCCAGAGAGTCTCTTTAACTTTCTCTCTCTCTCTCCCATTTCTTTCGAAGACTCCATTCACTCCGGACTGTACAGAATACGTGCTGATCTCCGATTTACTCGTATGGGTCCTCGAGATCCATGTGTTTGTTCCACCACATCTCACCCTGTTGTTAAGTCACGTTGTAAAATTAGATTGTTTTTCTATTTCTAACGCTCTCTGCCATAAAAGTTCTTGTACACTTTATCATCTTCGGTTCATCGGTATTTCGGGGTTTGTTTTTCAAGTTTGTTCTCGCGTGAATCACTTTCACGTTCCATCGTTCCATGTGTAGTCTTTTTTACATCTTGCTCTCCAGTTCTCTCACTCTCGGATGGGCTGTGTATGAATACAAATAAGGACAAACTCTATTTCCTCTCTGATAGGTTCTGTTCTGGTATATCTTGTCTGTATAAAGTGTAAGATATTTAGTATTTAGTCCTTATTGAATTTCCGTGGGTTGTTTCTCGGAGAAAATTGGGAATCGACGATCCATCAAGAAATAGAGTTCATAAGGGAATGAACACTTTCTTTCGTGAGTGAAACTCGTCTCAAACGACCAGAGGCAGTGCGGATGATGGGAGAAAAGAGATTCTCATCATCTTGTGAGATTTCTCTTTCCATTCATTCAACAACTTATCCTGGGTACAATCACTAACATCAGTAAGAGTCTGAGATAGAAGAAGAGCCCCACAGAAGAAAGTAAAAAAGTCTCTCTTCACAGTTTCAAGTCACTCTCAGACTCTCAGTCATCAGCTTTTGGTGGAAAGAGAGTGTGAGTTTTTAGTGAGAAAGTGTAGTACCTCTTCAGGGTTTGTTCTTGCACTTCTTGATTATATTCTCAACTGTATCTCTGTCACCGTGTTTGTGAAAGTTAGATTGGATTGTGGACTGTTTCGTTGTGGGGTCTCTCTGAGATCTTGCTTAATGTGAGTAAGCTTTCGTTATTACGTCAATCGGATCAACCTTATAACTAGAAAAAGCGTGATGAAGTTGTTCCATGATCGACTCAAGTTTTGAAAGGGCTCCAGAGAGTTGTGTCAACCAGCTTAGGAAATGGAACATTGGAAATTGTAAGTCTTTTCCTGAGTACTTACGTAAAATGTTGACTGTATGTGATATAATACTCTAATAGGTTAAGTTATTGCTCAAGTGAGGCATAAATAGTTCAAGTTTCCTTCATATAACCAATGTAATAACAGTGTAATAATAACCAACTTGACTTTCACTCATACTGGGAGTCGGATAATTTGGATTCAGCATCCAAAGTAGTGATGAAAGAGATGTATCGATTTTAAGCTGTGCCATTCTGATTAGCAAAATCTCAATTATTTATTTCGTTACTTCTTGACTCGTTTCTCTTTATCGAGTTATATTCGAAGCAGAGCAAAGATTGAGTGGAAAGTTCTAAGAAATCTGAGTTATGTGTTGCAGGAAAGAGGAAAATCTTGTAGAGATTTATTAGTATTCCAAATCCTTTGAGATTCGCAGATGTCATTTGCTTATATGAGTAAGAGAAGCTTCTAAGGTTTATGTAAATCCTTGTGTGTGTATAGATCCGTCATAATCTTCATTCTGGGATCAGTCATAGTCCTGTGCTTGGTTGTGGGATGCAAAGTAAGACGGTGCTGTCCATTCTGGTTATCAGAGAAGCTAGGAATGTTCCGGGAACGAATTTATCACTCTTGTAGGTCTACACTTTACCTAAACTTTCTGCTTTTATCCCTCTTCCCTCTCCTTCCGTTTAATAAGCACTTCAAAGTTTAGATTGAATCATAATACACCTTCAATCCAAGTCAGTAAGCAACCTTTCCGTTTGCGAACGAAGTTTGGCTTTCCACCGACACTCCTCGCAAACAAACTCTCTTTTACATCCGGCACATATATAATGATATACATATATCCTGCTTAAGCCCCCGATCAACCTCAACTCTTAATGAGCTTCATCCCCGTTTAAATTAGTTTTATATAGCCTGAACTCACCTCCCACTTTATATAAAGTTCCAATATTCCATACCAATACAAAAGCCTCCCCTTTAAACGTACCACTGCTTGGAGGCTCGTTCGTTTTGAAAAGCTGTCATTGTCATCATTTCATTGTGTGTTTTTGAACATTCTAGCTGAACTACAAAACTACTCGAAAAGTCCGTCGCTATTCTCATTCCACATGAATAACAGATCAACCCCTTCGCACAATATAAATATTCCTATTGTGATCGTGTCCGATGAGAATGGAAAGAGAGTGATGGGTGGAAAGGACGCGACGTGTGTATATGAGAAACAAGACCTTGAGGAAGTTTTGTGAAATTTAAGGATTCAGAAATGTTCATGGAGAAAGTTGTAATAAATCATCCGTCTGATTTCCGTCGTTTTGGGGCGAATGAATCGTGAATTCTAAATTATAAATACCAAGCTACAGTCGGCAGTTCAACTGAAGTTCTCTTTTCTGTGTGTGGGCATGGATGAGATAAAAATTTCACGTATTTGAACAACATATACAGCGCATCGAAGTGGATTCAATGATGCAGCTAACAAGATTTCGCACAGATTACTGAACGTGTAGAATGAGTGGCGGACATTTTTGTTGACTCAGTGAAAGCATACCACCATCATCGACAGTTTTGACGGGAAACTATTAGCATCCTCTTGATGTCAGATTTTGCTCTAACTTTTACTTTTTCAAAAAGCAAATTGGATTTTCTGCAACGTGGACAATCAGTCTCTATTCAAGATAGATTCGCTCTTTGATCTATGTAATAATGTAATACGTAGAAAATTACATCAATTTTTTGTACCTAAACAATATCTACGTGCATTTTTATATTCAGCTTTTAGAACCATGAAAGATTATTGGGGAATTTATAAATATTCATGTATCAGGGTATGCCGCTTGTAAGGGCAGAGAAGGGAGATGTATATTACAGTAATCTATATACTTTCACCGAGTTCTATCCTTTCAATACTGCTTGCTTTCACATGTATGAAATCCAATTCTCTTGCCGATTGAACTTGTAAAATTTTGTAAGACAAGCTCTGCTGTAGTCCCTAGACTAGAGATCTTCATTTATTATTGTGGCATAAATGCAAGGATTTTCTTGAATGGTATCCTCATTACAAACTTTTCAGAGATAATTGAATCATGGACGTTCTACGTTCTTGGAAATAAAATACAAAGTCCAAAAATATATCAGTTTAGGAATAATCTCGTAAATCTCTGTTGCTTTTCTTTTTGACCTACTTGACTAGAATACTAGAATATTAATCGTGCTGGCGTCTGACTGTGTGACTTGAGTGAAAGTTTAATTTAAGGAGATAATTAAGAATGTACCACGTATCATATGTGTGGGAGTAAGTTGATGGTCAACCAGCAGTCAGCACTCATTAAAAGATAGGTTAAGAAAA
>JAQGAD010002634.1:0-12781 GCA_034696625.1 Isotomurus palustris
CTTCATGAAATGACTTTGACTCAAGAAGCAACAGTGAAAGACTACTTACAATTAGTGAATGCAGTAAGTCAAGATGGAAAAACATATTCGCCAATGATTTTGTTTTATGGTTTCAAGAAACTGTTTGCAGAAAGGTTTTTCACAGATAAAATCGCAATTGCTAACTTAAAGACAAACGAAGGCTTGCATTTCAAGTGCAGCGTTTTAATCCTCAGAAGGCCACAGTTCATCAATGTTTTCCACTTTCGATCACACGTGTGGTTTGCTTCTTGCTCTAAAGAACTTAATTGCTTTCATTTTACGTTTGTTAGAAGTGATATACCAACAAGTGATCGAGATTTATCGCAATTATTGGACATCGTGAACACAGAAGAATCGATTTTGAGGAAAAGGAGTTCTGTTCACCACTTAATTATTTTGGAGAAGCAGAGCAAATTCATTCTCGTCTGCTCCAGCCGTTCTTATAGTAGTATTGATATTAATTTCTCGGTTACTAATTTTGAAGACATACAGAATACTTGTTCACAGCTTCCGACCTTGAGTCTCCGACTGAACAGGTTTTATTTACATCGTATTGATATGGAACAAACGTACAAATGGATAAAAGCCAAAAGTAGACACATTTTCACGTCATTGAAGTCAATAACACTGGGACTTCAGATGGAACTCGGTTTCAAGTTAAATGTCACCATTGCCTTTTCTACATCCAAGAATGAAGTGGAAGCTTTTAAGGAATTGACAAACAATTCAGTTGATTTATCCAGTGGAGCATTTTTTAATCATGAATTAAGTAAAATTATTGGATATTCTTCACACGCTACTCTAATCGATAAAGTGGGATTTTTTATAAGAAAACCCAAGCCAATGGTGATTACAATGAGCGTGCTGGTACAGCCATTTCGGGTCAACATATGGATAGGCATAAACGCGGCACTATTGAGTCTCTCATTAATTTCCTGGTTGGCGACTAGAGAATTCAGAGACCCTATTTCGATTTCAGTACAGTACGCAATGTTTTTCATGCCAATCATTGAACAATCCCAAAATCTTAAACCTTCCATTGCCAACAGTCTCACTTCAAAGGTCTTGCTTGGGACATGGCTCATATCTGCAATTGTTCTGATAACATTGTATAAATGTAAATTTATATCAATCGTAATAAATCCGGGCTTCGACCAGCCGCCTACTACTTTTCAGCAATTGCTCGCATTGCAAGGAAGCTACACACTATACACAGATGGTTTTTCAAATGAGTCCTACTTTGCAAGTGAATTAAGATTGTCAAATACAGAACTTGCAAATGCACTCTTGATTCGATTGAAGGACTCCAGACCAGAAGGCTCTACTCAACTATCCGTACGTAATTAGCAAATTGTAAACTTCTGTGTAACGTAGCACTTTGTAAATAATTAACATTGATTCCTCTTGGAATAGATTGTTCGTTGCTTGGAGAGTGTTTATCAGCAAGACTCGGCATGCGTTGGTCCCTTGTTCCTGACTTCTAAAATATACCAGATTTTATCATCCAATTCCATGAGTAAATTTGATGAGTCGAGGGATTCAGTTTTACCAAAAATTGAGCTTATTCCTTTCCCGAAGAACTCGCCGTTTAAAGGTAGATCATTAGCAAGCTATTTTGTCATGGAGTAATGTGTAAAAATGAATTCAATTTGTCAAGAAACCCAAGACGAAGTTATTTTAAGACTAATTGACGCTGGAATAGCAACACCACTGACTGGAGTTTGGTTTAAGATCGTTAGCCAATACACTTTTCAAAACGGAAAAAGCAACAGAAAAATGGTCCAAGAGACTATCGATGTACAACCAAGTCAAAAATCTAGTTTCGTTTCAATCGCTCAGGTCCAGTTTTTCATGTATTATTTATTGATTGGCTGCAGTGTGGCTATTATTGTGTTTATAATGGAAGTGGTTAATAAAAGTAGCAGAAAATGAGAAGAGGCAAGAACCTTGGAACTGAAGTTAGTAAAAATGATTTTTTTCTCACATCGTATCATAAAAATTATTTCATGTTTGGGTATTAAAATGGCATACTTTTGAATTTAAGGGCGACATGCAAATAACAATCAGCCCAAAATGTTAATATCGTAACATCTATGCAGTACACTGCATACTCCTTAAATATTTTAACTGATTTTCCCGCACACAATGCAAGAGGAAGTAATACTTACAGGAAATATTCAGTAATGATTTCTATAGTCCAGTTATGTTATGTCTTCCTGATGTGACCCTGACTACTTTGATAGGAAGATAAAAGCCAGGGAAAATTGTTGAGGATTTTGTGTCACAAAAGACCGAGTTTTACATACAACTCTACTGGATACCGAGTAATATGCAGGCAATGTAAGATGGTATTATTGAAGCCGTTTTATTATTATTCTTAACACACCACAACGCAATTTACTCAATTTGCGTGTTTGAATTGGTAATTGCTAACAAGCAGCCAGCTTAATATCCATAATGCTTATAATTCCAAATGTACGTAGGTTGGTGGGTCGATAAGGCTCATCACGCAATCAATAAACCATTTCAAACAGGCGTAACCAAGGAGCGTCAACTTTGTAGAAATTATGAGTAGTTGTAGTAGAGTGAGTAGTAGCAGTTAACAAGGAGTAGTGTAGCGGTTAATAGTTAGTTTTTGGAATGCTCACGACCATACCGTAGACTGAAGGTCTCGAAATACCCGAGTCGTGAGGTGCATTAGTTGAGTGGCAAATGTTTATTGCTTCGACGACAAACAGTGTAGCTTGTGTGGGGTCAAGGAAAGTAGAGAAATTCACGTGTACGTATCCATTTTATGCTGGGAGATAAGGGCCCGGTGAGTATTTCCCTAGCTATATAGCTTTCCTACGAGGCTACACATTCTGGACACTACTCTTTAATTACCTGTGACCTTTCAACATTGGCCCTAGTTAATTCATTAATTCCAGGTCGGTGATAAACTTTCACAGTCACAGTTGGTGTAAGTGTAAGTTTTTAGTGAAATTTCAATTCACCCTAAGTTTTGAAAAGGTCACAACTTCTGACCTGTAGGTCAAAGGACCTTCATTCTAGGCTAGTTGTGATCCCCAGGTCAGTATCATACCAGCGACACCCGACTAAGGGGGCCTGTGACCCTAAAGGACTTGACCTAGAGACATAAACAATTTAACTTGGTCGCCTCCAGACTATCGTTCCCGAAAACCGAATTTAAAAAAGTCTTCCCGTTTTTCGAGATAAACGCATACGTTGTCACACACACACACACAGACACACAAATACAGACAGAGTATTCCCATTACTTTTGTTTCATTTTTGTAATCCCAGTTTGAATTTGTACTCACGAAAACGTTTCGGTCTAAAAATTCGGGTTGGAGAGATTCGACCATTTTTCATTACCTAGGGTACTTTTTTAAATTGGACACCTACAGGTTCGTTTGGGTTGCGAATACTTCAAATTTTTTCGCATGTACTGATACAAAATATTGTGGGCTCCAACACAAAATATAATTTTTTGAGTCCGTAACGTAACCAAGGTTGAAATTGTGGACTATTTTTTATAAATCACCCTGTATATTGCAGAGCGCTGATTACACAATAAGCATAGGACAAATGCGAACAATTGATAGTTTTGAAGATCCGAATAGCTACAATTACGTTTCTACAGTCAAAATTAAACTAACCGAAAACCTCCTACGAGAAACCAATTTTACGTGCTACCAAGTGGATTTCACCACTCAAAGACATTCAATGAATGAAGTTCAGAATACTACCGTAGTTCTGAACGGACAACGAAATCCTACAAAACGCTATCACCTTGTTTTTAAATTATTACAAATCTTTACACTTGGAAATAATCCGAACATTAACAATGCAACATCTTCAGGCAATATGTGGAAAAAAGGTTTTTGCAAGGTTACATACTGGATTAAAACTCTGTCTTTACAAAAATTTGAGTGGAACTGCAAAATTTCGGATTCTGATAACGGTACCAACACAATTGCTAGCCAGAGTGAGACATTCTGTGCAACTGAATCCCACTGTGCAATATATCAGGAACGAAGTATACTAGTGAGTTAAAATAGTTTTTGTTAAATTGTCAAAATTTACAGTTGAATTTTTATGCTTTGTAGGAAACACCATGTTTTATTTACATAAATCCTGAGGATGAATGTGAAGACTGCAAGGTTTCAACTGGACTCTCGTCATCTGTGTTAATTTGCGAGACAAGCCATTTCCATTCGGCACAAGTTCTTTTATTTTCTCCAGCAACTAACGGCGTTTTGCCCCAGCAAAGTCTGAGCTTTGTTAATCTAAAATATTATATGTAGCCATACGACAGTGCATTAATCAAAAATTTATTCATAATTGCAGTTTTTCCCGGTCCCAATTCTTTCACTAATGCCACGTTGATGAGCCTCATATTTTTTAAACCTGGATGAAATTATTATTGAGTGCCATGTTTCGGAATATATTTTTTCAAGCTTTCCTGTGTTTAGCCTTAAATACACAAACTCGCAAGAACAAGAATACTTGAACTTGGAAGAATTTGGAAATTCAAGTTACTATGATTTCCAGCAAAACATGAGATTGCACCGATACAAGCTGCAAATGGTGGAAAGATTCTGGAAGCACGAAGGTGGACTGGAGCGTATATACTGCCACGCTCCTGTTTGGAATACAGACAAATGGATATCCAAATATAAGGACGTTGTTAAATTGCCATTTGACAGACCAGAACACACTGACGAGAATATATTTCGTTACGTAGGTCAACGTCCCAAAGTAACAATCTCTCCGTTGTACCCTCCAGCAAATTTGTCGTTGCCAGATTATCTAATCCTTCACAGTAATTTGAGTAAGAGTGACGAGTGGAGGGTAAGAATAAATTGTACATCCCCTAAACCTTTTCTTTGGAAGATCTTGTATTCTGGGGTATGCCTTAACAGTGCCAGCCATTTCTTTCTTCAGATGTAGATTTTATTTAAAGACAATCTTTTTCTTAGGAAGAAACTGGGTTGACGGCAGTTCCGCAGCTTCATCGAAGAGGACCAAAACTAGATATCATCAAGTTTGAAGAATCTGACTTTTATTCATCACTTGAGCTTAATGGAACTGGTCAAACACCCCCGTTCACAGCAAATTGTGTCTCTTTGAGCAACCAACTCTCCAGCAGTGCTGTAAAATACTCAAACAGAGATGCTTCCACAGAGATCACAGAGAATAATTATATTTTGAAGCCACCAACTTTCAAAGTCCTTCCTTTTTTTACTTCCAACAATTCAAGGTTACTCACATAATTTGAAATATCTAAATTTTGGTTCTAGTCTTAAAGATATCGATAATGTACAGGTTTCAACAGAATTCAAGCACAACCACAAATGCTACAGAATATTGCCCAGTGTTTGTGTATTTAAAGGTGATTAAGGCGTCAGAAGGAATGTTTGAGTGGAATTGTGTCGATTCCCAAAATTTATCAGTTATCCTCGAGTCAAGAATTTCAACGTGTAAAGATTATCTATCCTGTAATGTCAAGACACATGCGTCTATGCACTTCTCATCAGTATGTACAGAATATTGATGTTGTCTGTCTCCAAGATTGGTAACAGGTTAGGAAAGTTTTTAAAAAACCTGTTTAACACTATCCAGGATTTTGGAAGATGTCTAAAAGTACTACAACCCGAAGAAACCTGTAATCAATGTGTTAGCTCCGACGTGGACAAGAACACAAATTTCGCGAAATACATTTCATGCCGTCATCCCACTCGAGGAAATTTCTACCAATTCGTATACAAATTTGAATTTGATGAAAATCTGCGTACTTTGAATTTATCTTCCTCAACTGTAATGAATCAGCTCCTTATTTCACCTTTTGTTTGCCTGTTTACGCAGACTTTCACCTTCCTACAAGAGAAAAACTTCTTCACTTGAGTGGTATACAAAAGCACCTTTATTTTGGTCAAGAAATTCAAATTAAATGCAGCGCTTCACCGCTTGCGTTCTCTAGCGGATTACAAATTGGAATAATTTTTGGATCCAAAGGGGATATTGCGCTGAGGGCCGGTGAGAAACAATTCGTGGTTTCTGCAGCTGAAGTTCGATTATCTTTTACTGTTAATTTTTATATTAAATTTACTAGAACAAGATTACATCAATATTACTACCAATCAAGTTCAAATTCAATCAAGCAGAACCGTCAAATTGTCCTGGAAGGGAATAATTTGTTTTGCTCCGAGAACTGATTCAACAGAATTTACTAATGTTTCGATCCCCTTCGAAGTACACGGTAAATTAGTTCAGAGTTTGTTTTATTTTGTGTGTCGGAAACCTACAAAAAATCTTCGAACTAACAGAATCCCAGAAGCCTGTTATTATTGGAGGGGAAACGATGGACAATGAAACTTTCTTCAGTGGTGGCAAAAACGAAACTTTGAGATGTGAAGCTAGTGGAATACCAAAACCTGTAATCACGTGGGGATATCCCGTTTCAGTAAGTAGGATTTAATCATGCCCATTATTCTTATCGTATTCGAAAAATCATGCATACATTATTTTAGACTTCAAAAAACTTTCCTTTCACAAGTTTTTTACTTGTGAACGAGGATCGGGTTTTGTCTACGCTATTACTAAAATATGTGCTTCCAGTCCACTCTGGAGTTTACAGTTGTATGGCAAGAAGTGTTGTAGGAACAACTTATAAATATTTCAACGTCAGCGTTATTGGTAAATTCCGTTTGGAATTTCCAAATTTAAATTTCAAAATACTCATGAACAACATTTTTTAATTTTAATAGACCCGCCAGGCCCTAAAGAATCCAGTTCATCAACCAACATATTACTAATTGCTGGACTATCAGCAATAGCTTTATTATTTTTTTCAATTATGATTTTCTTATTCTGGCGAATCTGGTTCCTGCAAATTTCTGTAAAAAAATTATCCGAGTCAGATATCAAACAGTTTCGTGATGGAGTTTCATCCAACGAAATAAAGAACATGTCTGCCGATGACATTGTTAACAGTATCATATACTGTCAGCCCTACAACCATACACTTGAAATTTCGAGATCAAAAATACAAATCGGTGAGCTCAACTCTTTTATATAATTATTTAGAAGAAATATTCAAAGGAGATCCAACTTTGAATAGACCAAGACAAAAAGCTTGGCGAAGGAAACTTTGGATTTGTCTGCTTTGGATACATTCTCAAAAATCCAGCAATACCAGTAGCATTGAAGCAGGTTAAACCTCTTGTGTGTCTTGAAATTTTTAAGTCATTTTTAGCAGAAATTAAAGTTCTGTCTTATTTGGGAGAGCACACAAATATCGTGAAATTTCATGGAGCCTGCACATCGAAGATTAGACAAAGTACTTACTGTTACACGTTTTTTTATCTCTAGAAAAAAGTAGCTAAACACTTGTCAATTTATTTTCTAGACGACGTTATGATAGCATTGGAGTTTTGTGAGAATGGAAGCCTCAAGGAGTTTTTGAGTTGTCATCGTCAATCATTTGAAGAGTGCTTGGGTTTTACAGTCAGGTGACAAATCATAGAAGTCATTTTTCGTAAGGGTTGTACTTTTATTTTTTGACGCCGATCGAAAACATATAATATATTTTGCAGTCCAAATTATGAGAACACATCGCAAGACTCTACTGATGTTCAATATGGATTGCACCGTCTCTTGATGTGGTGTTTGGATATCGTCAATGCATGTGATTACATGGAAACGAAACGGGTAGGGTTTTTTAGGAGCGCATTTTTACATAAAATTCCCATGCGTGTTTTAATTTCCAGATAGTACACGGCGACTTAGCCTCCCGGAATGTTCTTTTAACGAAAACGTTGAAAGCCAAAATAAGTGATTTTGGATTAGCACGAGTCTTGTCAGAACATTCAAACTACGCGAAATCGCCCACAGAGGTTTCCCTCGCAAATCATTTATAAAAGAACAATTAATACTTTATGATGGTATTTTTATTCGGAAATTAACAGTGTCCTTTGCCATGGAAGTGGCTTGCTCCTGAATCTTTAACAGAAAAGAAGTTTTCTTCAAAATCAGACGTGTGGTCTTTTGGAATCACGCTTTGGGAGATATTTGCACTTGGTGAAATCCCATATCCTGGTGTGTCCTGGAGTCTGGACTTTATAAATTTAATCAAGTCTGGTCTTCGTCCTGACAAACCCAGAGCTGCGTCAGATGGAATGTATGAAAAAAATCGAATGATTTTAAAAATGTACCTCTTCATTTACTTTATTTGGGATTTAGCTTCAAAATTATGGGTAAATGCTGGGCAAAACGACCAGAAGACCGGCCAACCTTCAACCAACTTAAATAAACAACTGCAAGTTTTGTAGAAATTCCTCCGGAGAGTACTAGTTTACATTCATAGGATTATAAACTTCAATGAAATGCACACTCATACGGCGCACCTCAAGCACGCGTGTGAAAGGTTCAAATATATGAGATGCATTTGTTCTCGATGCACTGCACATCCAGAATTTTATTGGACCATTGGACGTTGTAACTTCCTTTTATTTCAAGATTCGTAAGTTTATTTCCATGCACATTTGATTTGTATTTTTTAGTTATCCAAGTCGTATACTTTACAAAAGTAGCATCATTGAAGGTGTAACTAAAGTTTAAGAATAAAGTAGTATTTAAGTTTTCGCAACTTCTAAACTCGTCGATTGGAATTTTAGCGAATTTATTTCTATTTCTACTCAAAGAATAACACTTAATTGAAACGCAACTCTTTTCTCAAACCATTAAACACAATCAAATGAGCAAGCTAATTGATAGCCATACGTTCAATTTCCATTTCTACGATACTTTTGTCGTCTGCGGCAGTTCAAAACTGTTTTTTTGTAACTTCTCCCTAGATGTTTTAATTTCAATTTTTATCTTGTATTTCAAACTTTTCCAACGAATTCCAGAACCATTTTCAACCAGAATAGAAAGAACTTCAAGACAAACTAAAAACAGAACGAGAGTGCAATTGCAATATTGGATTGTATTGATTGAGCAGTAGCATCGATCTCGTCACCATTGCCTACAGATGCTCGCAAATCCTTTAGAACAACCCTGTAATCAATAAGATATTCCCACTGCATTTCCAAAAGCTGTCAGCTGCAAATATTAAAGGCTGTAGCTTTTCACTACATATGAAGTTAAAGATCAAACGACAAAATACTTATATATGCAGAAAAGGGTCCTTAATGAGACTGAATCCATATAAGTACACACATTGAAGCAATTGAGACAACCATTCACAAGTCGTTATTGAAACAATTCCAATGCAGAATGGGAACCAGATTTGGAAAGAGTAAAGTATTTAATGAATTTTCATTTTTTGCACAAAGCTCGTAGAGCGTGTTTTTCTTCCATTCTGCCTGATGAGTTTCATTTTACACATGATGTCGACGCATTGGGAAATACTTTCTGTGATATCCACCTAAGCGATCATCTGCAGTTAATTCGCGATATAAATTAACTCTTATATGTCTCTACAAATGCAAAGAAGTGTACTTTTGGACTCTTATTGGGTCAGCATATGTACACACAATTTAAAACTAAGTCAAAAAATCCGGGCGTAAACGTTGACACAATTATGTCATTGAAGGTTTAGTTTACAATTAAGAACCAAAGTTAATTTGAAGTTCAAAGTACTGACTTTTCCTTAAATTTATTTGATTAACTAACCAGTATCTATCTGGCCTCTTATTTCACGGAAAAGATGGATACAACAACCTAAGCGTTTAAATTCAATGCCTATTCTAAAAATATTTTAATCAGCTTCTCAAGGCGTATCCATGACAAGGTTTGTATCATTTAAGATGTTACTTACAAATTAAATATAAGAACAAACTAACATTAAAAATGATGGAATTTTTACCCCAGGTAATTGAGACTGATCGAGAAATGTATGAAGTCCGTCGGTCTATCGCGTGTAGTATCCATTCAAGATAATCGAGTATCATCTTCAGATCCACCAAACGGATACAGATCAATTATTCTAAATTTTAACCTAGTCGAAACTTTCCATTCTCCAAAATTCTTTTGAGATTTTGGTGTCCACTGTCCATGCACACAGGTTTGTTTCAAGTTACCTTGTTTTCGTAACAACCTGTGGTTCAAAAATCTGCTTTACGCAGGTTATATATTCATTGATTGGATCTTCAAAAAATGGTTTTGTTCTTAAATCAGGACGCAAAAATAAAAACGCGTACATCTTCAGGAGAATCATAAGTATGTTACCACCTATCGTCGATATCCATAATTTTTCTTTCTGCTTCTACGATTCTTTCGACGAATACGGGGCTTAAAACTAATTTGTTGAAACTTTTTCCAAGCAGTCTTAGTGTCACATCTAACTTGTATTTCAAATTTTTCCAACTAATTCCCGAAAAAATAATCTGAATATAAGTGGTGGGAACGAGAATATAACTGCAAACTGTAGTTTATCAGCATTTCTCTAAGGTTTTATTATGGACATAAACCTGGAGAGTGAACCGTGATCAATTCTTGGTTTATTTAGGCGCTGCTTGAGAATTATGGGATTGGTTTTAATGATATCCCTCATTATTTGCGAAACACTACTCGTGTTAACATTTGTGGTCACATTCCCAAACTGTAAGAATGTGTTGAAAAATACGATGCGACTTTTAAGTAGACTGATTTGGAATTCACGTAATAAAAACTATTTTTTGATTTCAGGTTTGTTGAGCGAAATGGATTGTAAAGAAGACTTTCCGACGGAACTTTCAGGTTTACGGACGGATGCAATAAGGCGAGGGTTCTGAGGCAAAGTTGCTGCGTACTTGTTAGGTTTTTCAGATATTCCTTTAACATTATTACCAGCCATCTATTAGTATCAAATGCAGTTTATAAAGCGTGAGGAAATAATCCATCGTTTGTTTAGTAATGAAATCGAAATGGTTCTCAGATATTCTGCTGTATGCTCTGCTATAATAATTGTCGTTAAGTTGAATTCAGAATACATACACGTAAAGATTTCTTCACTACATGAAATAAATTTAAAAAACACATCTCACCAATAAAAATGAAGTTGATCATGTTGCACTTGTGTATCAATATACTAATAAGTTATCGTAATTAGATTGCTAATTAGCTAGCATAGCAGCCCAACTTTTGACGATAATGACATGTTGTAATTAAGTGTTAATTACACTACCGTCCCTACAATTGAGTGGTAATTACACCTTAACGAGTAGATAATGAGCATTGTTCATAATACAAATCAATCCATCGAACGCAGTTTTGAATGCAACAAGTGATGAACATAGAATAATCCAGCAAAATTCTGCAAACAGTTTCGTGACGGTGTTGTCGAGAATGAAAGCGATTTCTGGAATAATCGTGTTGACTTTTGGCGTTTCATTTGTGAGCTGCGGGAGTGTGTGCGAAGACACGATCGTAAGTCGGTTGAGTCAAACACTTTATAATTAACGTAATAAAGACGGGCCATTTCTTTAGGACTCAGCAGTGAAGTTTCTGATGAAAATGGAGATTTCTAGTTTGCGAACGTGTGCCACTTCTTCTGTTGCTGCACTGAGTCGTGGACAAACGTTTCTACACACTGCACTGGCTGCGAGAAGCTGCTTATGTTCCGCATCTCAAAAGACCTACACTGCAGGGCAGTTCATGTAGAATACTGTTCTCAAGCATATGTGTGCCTGTTGATAAGCTATTACTACAATTGCTAAAAATAATTCTGGAAACAAATAAATGGGATTGGCTGCAATTCAAAAAATGTTCAAATTTATAGATAGTGCATTGGCAAATCCAGCATCATTATCGGAACGGAAAATCGACCCAAACCATCACTAGAAACCACTCATTCATTTAAGTAATGATGTATTAACATTGAAGCCAGTAGTTCGAGTCATAAAAACCAGACCAGCAATTCATCACAAGGGATTAAATTTGCTCTCTAAATTAAATTTAAAAACAATCGTATGACTTCTAACGAAACCATAAATGGATGCGTCTCGTTCGCGGCGTGTCATTCGCGGCGTCTCGTTCGCAGGCGTGTCGTTCGTAGGCGTCTCATTCGCGTACCCTCCAGGAAGTCCCCAGACCTGAGTGACTTCCACAAAGCGCAGATACGAGGGCGTTACAAACAGTATACAATCGAAACGGAAAATTTGTTCAGACACTCTCGGATTGTTTCCCCCCTTTAGAGAATACTATCAACTGTGTAGCTATTTCTTTGAGGCTCCACAATGGACTTCCAATTGAAAAGTTTCCAGTGTAACTTTGTGAGTTCTAAATCACAATCTTTGTGCAATCTTACGAAGCGGGTAAGAAATTATAAATAATTTTGATTTCAGTCTGTATAAACTAAGCTCACAAATAATCGTTTTCATTACCAAAGATATATTGATAAGGTTTCACTTACATTTACGAACAAGTTTGGTTGAAATTCTTAAACCAATTTAATGAAACTTCAATGCATGAATTCCCTTCTTTAGACCGGACTTTAATTAACGTATTTATTTTTCACGTAATCAAAAGTAAATAATTATTAATTGTTGTACTCTTAATTTCTACGATACCAACGAAACATTATGAACTTTAAAATTAATTTTCCGCATCTTCTTCCAAGCTGTTTTATTATTAGGTCAAGCTTTAGCTTTACACTTTGCCAACTAATTCCCGAAAAAACTTCAACTAAAATAGACAGGAAGACGAATCCAAGGCAAACTAAAAACAAAATGAATACACTTGCGATATTCGACTGTATTGATTGAGCAGCAGCAAC